>OZ010656.1:24743706-25013239 GCA_963932375.1 Phania funesta
TATATCTTTGTAAACATTTAGAGAGTTTCTAACTCATTATCTCCTACTTATACTTTTAGAAGTCATTCAATTCAAACAAAAGAGCAGGATATTTTTAAATATTTGTATCAACATTCCTACTACTATGCTCTGGCTCTCCATAAAAGCTACCTGTTGTTCTCAGCCTAATATTTGTAACGGCGGTTCAAACAGGTGCGGTTCGGAACAAGACTTTTTTTATTGTTTCCTTATTTAAAAGGCCAATCTATATGCGATACGGCATTGTTCAGATAACCGACTAGGCTTCGCACGTTTTACATTTCCAATAGCTTCTCCGCATAAATCTGACTGAATTTCCCACTCATTTGGTTTAGTGAGTGAATGACGAAAAGTAATTTTTCTTTTAATTTTACTTCAATCAATTAATTCAATAAGAATATTTTTGAATAAATTAAAATATTTAATTGTTGAATCGGCACTTGACATGATTGTACTCAATACCTGTTAGAAATTTGCAGAAACGTTTATCAACTACCTTTAAATAAGGTCAATTGGCTAAAACCCATAAAAATTTAATTTTATTTTTGATAATGGGAGTAAATACGATTTGTAACTAAAAAAGAAACGAATTATAAATATTTAGATAAGATTGAAAGGGCGGTGTACTTGTATCACGTTATAAAACGTCGTTCGTCTCTTTTTCATTAAATTAAAGTCAAATGTTTATTTATTTATTGCTAAAATAATAGTTTCTTAATTTATACCAATAGAAATCAAACATTCTACACATTGAAGCGAAAGTAAAAAGTGATAGGAAAATAAAATAGATAAATAAAATGGTAAAAACAAAATATTTGAGATACCTGAAATATACCAATACTTGCACTAAAAATAAACGCTTTATGTTATTTTTTGATGTTTATTTATTTATTGTGACGAAGCCCATTTTTTCAATATTTAGGAAGTTTTTTGATAGAAAATATTTCTTATTATAAATTTAGTTTAACCGACAGTTTTTGTTGAGTTTTCGAGGCGGGAACTTTTCAGTTGGCAACACTGTTATCAGCCGATTTGGCGTTTGGAGTGATGATAATCCATTGATGAAATGCCAAGATATTTAGAAAAAGTCACCGTTTGACTTTGTGGGTCAGTGGAGTGAGTCATCGTGTCATATGTCTTTAAACACTTCGTGTGTGCGTTTTTAGGCCTTTAGGTTATTTTTCTGTATTTTATTTCAACTAAAAGTTATCCGCTTTAAAAAAAGTGATATTTATTGACCATATCGAAATTATACTTGGGTAGTAACGACTATCGGACATTGCAGATTCAGCAATCCAGTCAAGAGAATGGGGTAGCATGTACATGAATGACAACAGCAAAAGTTGTCACAACGAGGAGGAATTGGAGTGCTGCATAAGAGTGCCTACGAAAATTTCATATCGCGCAGAGCATCTTTGCTAGCCTCTCCGATATACAAGAGGAAATGACTTCACACGGTGTAAAACCATACGTCAGGGATGCGTGGCCAAGAGGGTGCTTGGTTTCTAGTATGCGAACTCTTGATACCAGTCGATCTCCAGCCTTAATACCGACTTACCCATGCATATGGAGCTCTGCGTGGGTGGACGAACATCTTTTTCGCCCTTACAGGGATGCCTCATGAATCCTCGCAAGAGGCGGAGAGGTTAATATCTGCAGAAACTACGGATTTATATGGCCAAGGGAGGAATCCTGAAGAAATGGACAAGACTACCACTTTAGTCTTCTTCATTTTCCATTCTTCTCATTCAAGTAACACAAAGGGACCGGATTAGCGAATCCACGTAGGTCTGCGTTGCAGGTGGCCTGGTAACCTAACCTACCTGCCTAACATAACAAAGTTGTAGTTTACGAGATATATGATATAAAGGGTGTATTAGGTTCTATGGAAGGTGGGCGTGGCAAATGAAAATTCGAATAAATTAGTAACCTACAGCTCTTGTTAGATAATTAGTAAAAAGATTTCAAGAAAATTAACCACAACCGTACAAATAAGCACAAATTATATTTTATATACTCGTATGTACATGACTACTTTCAGGCGTAGAAAGTTATTTCAGAAATTTGATTTACATGATCGATAACTTGATGATTTATTTTTGCCAAATAAGTGCTTTTCGGAAATCCTTGTACTTCTAAGCAGATTAAATACAAATAAATTTTGATAAAATTTAATGGAAATTTAAGTTTTATTTGTAAATTTTAATACGCAGTGCAAAATTTAAGATTTTGAAAACTTTCCACCAACGGGGTATATTTTACAGTGGCATTATACGGCCGATAATGAAAAAGTGTTACCAGACTTGAAGCAAAATGTTCTTA
This sequence comes from Phania funesta, assembly GCA_963932375.1. Taxonomy (NCBI): domain Eukaryota; kingdom Metazoa; phylum Arthropoda; class Insecta; order Diptera; family Tachinidae; genus Phania; species Phania funesta. The sequence goes on from OZ010656.1 coordinate 24,746,047, forward strand.
ATATAATTAATATTAAAATAGTACGTGTCATTCAAGGCATTCTATCACTTCGTTAACTAATTATACGAACGCAAAAAAAAGAACATAAATAAATATTAGGGGCTGTAAATCACGCAATTCTTGACTAAGGCGTATTTTGCACTTGGACTTGCTTATCCATCCATATAAAGTCCAATTCACTCAACAATTAAAGCCGGCTAGTTGATCACAACACCGTAGATATGCTGATTCGGTGCTAGAGCAATGGCTTTCAATGCTGATTTTTCGAACAAATTTTTCTTCAGCGATGAAGCGTACAAGTAATGGTGGAAAAGCCAATCCATTCGGGAAAAGTTACTGTTTCGGTGCGCATTATGGTTTGGAGGTGTCATTGGGCCGTATTTTTTCGAAAATTATGCTGAAAGAACCGTTACCATCAATTCAGTGCGCTATGGCCGTATGATCACCGGCGTAAGTTTCCAGAACGCGTAATTTCACGTTTTGGGGACGTCAATCGACTACCAAGATCTTGTGATTTGACGCCGTTAGACTTTTTTTGGGGCGAATGATCCCCTATCTTTAGAGCATTTCCAAATTAACATTACTCAAGTTATCACCGTACGTAATGGCAAGGTTAAAGCATTATAATTAAATCGGAATCATAGCTTTACGTGCGTTTTATTTTACTTTAATTTTGAAACCGAAAAATTAATAATCCTTTATAATCAATTTAACATTTCTGAAAATAATAACATTTTTTTTTTGCTTTCACCAAGAGCGAACAATATAACGTACTCGTAAGCCAACTATATTAGAAAATAATTCGCGTCATTTCCGGAGGCGCCATTTATCCTAAATCTTTTGGCAATTATCTAGAAATCAACAAAAACAAAATGCCATGAATATAAAGTAATTGATTTAAAAAAAACAAGCCTGGTTGGTTTTCTAAAAATCATTCAAAGAAATAAAACTTTATTATTAAAAAAATAAACAAAATTACCGTCCAACATATCCCTAACCATGCATTACATATCCCACGCTGGATACCCTTGTCCCCCAGAACACCTAAGTATGTACATACATACATACACACCATAGAGAAATAGAGTTTAATATAATATAATTGACGTCTGTTCATACACGCATCAGTCTAATCACTTCTTGATATTCGTTGCAATAGAATGTGTGTTTGTACTTCTGTGAAACAAAAATTTTCAAAATAAATTGTGTTTAATGAAAAGTAATAGTTGTGTTCATTTACTTTCCCAGCAAAAACTTGCATCGAGAGAGTAAAGTGAAAAATGTGGTGCTATAATAATTCTTTATTTGATATTCCGTCAGGTTGTTGGGATGTAGATTTTTGGAATGAATTTCCATCATCCCTTGTCAAATTTGGCTTGGAAACAAACCGGTTTCGGCAATGTGCCATCTTCAGTGTCAACGAAAAACGACAATAATATTATTTGAACCAACTGCTTCGCGTTGCCGTTGTTCCTATTATTTAAGAAAATCAATACAGCATATAATTTTTATATGTTTTGTCTTGTTAAAAATCAATATTATGGAAATTAATTTTTTTAGGCATTTGTATAAACAAAACCACAAAACAACCATCTGAATGATTCTTAAAGCAAAAATCTTACTTCCAGACAATTTTGGTAAAAATATTTGGAATATATGAACTTGTAATAAATTGTAATAATTAGTGCTAATTTTTAGTCACTGAACAGACCTAATATGTTTTGCCTTGATCTTGCAGCTGTTTAATTTTAAATTTCTTTCAAGTTTTTAAAATGACGAAATTCATACCGAAGAAAACAAATAATTGGTTTTTTTCTATGTAAAGAATTGTAGAATTTGTTTTTTATATATGTATGTATGTGTGTGTGTGTGTGTGTACGTACAGTTCATATGGCTGCCAACAAGTGCTTTCAAGTGTTTTTGCCCTAAAGCAAACCTTATATAATCGGGCTTATCACAGAAATCAAAATTAGACGAAAGTGAAAGGCGTATTTAGTTTTTAGTAGGAAATTAAAAAAATTTGCGTTTCATTTTACTCTCTAAAAAGGATTATAGATGTATTAAGGATATTTAAATAATGGAAACATTAATAATTTTCAGCCTTAAAAATTAAATAATTGTGGAAAAGACAAAAACAAGTACTTTGAGAAAATGCTTTGTTCACTTACCATATTTCTCTTTTTTTATAATTTAATTTTTAAATTAAGATAATTACGTTTTGTAAAAAAAAAACAAATGAGGGGATACATTACCTTGTTTCCATTATGCATTGAATAATTTGTACATAAGTATGTACGTTCTTTTGTTGTTCCTAGAGATATTTTTTTAATACAATATTTTATTATACACGGGGACAAGTAAACGGATCGACTCCCCTATTTACAATTCTTACATTAAAGAAATAATTGAATGAATTAAAATCTGAGTGCCTCTTTCTGTATTTCGACCGAAACAATCACTGAGAAGATTTATAGAGAAATAGCTCAAATATATTAAAAAAAATTTAGTGATTTTCATACAAAACTTTCTTGGTATTTACATCGTTCGGAATATCGAAACAGATTGACTGTTTATGTTACATAAGCGAGCGACTCGTCCACAAAATGTATGTGAAAAACACTCAGCTTTTGTTGTTGATTTCTATACAAATTCTCTAGCTAAGCATATTTTTTGTCTTTTCAATCGTGGTAATTTAATCGATAATACCCTAGAAAATGGAAGACTAACGTGCCGGTGATATATGCCTCTTCAGCGAACACTAGCCAATACGGACTATATAGTGTGGATACAATAATAACAGGAGAATATAATCTAGATATTTGAACCGGATTTCTATCTTCTCTTGTCAAGTTTGGTTTGGGGATAAACCGGTTTTCGTTCTGAGAACGCAAAATGGCACTGAAGACTTCACATAGGCGAAACCGGATTGTTTCCAAATCAAATTCGACCAGGCATAACGGAGATTCTAGAAATACCTGTACCAAACCACCCTGTCGGAAATTCACATTGTCAATTAACTATATCATTTTTAGTTCTAGGGACCAAAATCCTTGGACCAAACATGACACATTTGAGGTCCTAGGGCAATTAGCGCACGGCATTTCAAGCGAAAATTCGGGAAATCTTCACGTGTATTCGCGTCAACTTAGATAAGGGGCTAAAGGAGTCGCATATTGCTATTTTTTGGTAGCCAAAGCTGCTTTGAAATCCCTCTTTTAATTGGATTTTTCTTGCAAGTTAGTTTTGGAGTGTGTCAAACCCTTCCGAAGCTAGCCACCGGTAATAAGCTGTCCTTGCGCTGGATACCTGGTCACAATGGCAAATGAATGAGCCCGGTGGGTTCTGACACTCCGTGTTTTTTTCAAAGCTTTATTGTAGCGCTAATTACTCAACGGTTACCTCGCCGATCTGAAGTGAGGAGCTGTTGACAGCACAGGAAGCTTAGAATGCTTCTTTGGGTATGAGACGAGACAGGTTAAATTTTTTATCAAATCCTTCTCATAAAACAAAATTGCGGAATTAAATAGGAATAACCTTCGACTTTGGATTAATTTTCTATCCGATCATTTTCGACCGAACTATCCTTTATGAAAATGGAATCGAATTAGGTCCCATTTGTGTCGTTTATGCCTTGAGGAGGATGAATAACGACACACATTTTTTTAATTGGTGATAGAAGATGTGTGTATTTTAAATCTTAACTCTTGTGTGCTGATGATATCAGGCGCGCGACCCCAGTACATAATTTTATTAGCGGGTTATACAGAGAGTAACTGAATAAATACTCTTTAGGCACAGTGCCGGTCGGTGGACCAAATCGCACCCACTTCATTATCAAATTCTTCGGTTCATCATTATATGGCAGCTTAAATACAGCGAACTTATTAATAGATTGTTTAATACTTTTAATGCAACCATAACGAAATTCAAAATAATTTGAATAATTTTCAATAAAAGAAGAAGAAACCAAATCTTAAACAAAAGAATTCAGTTTCTTCTTCGTCTTTAAAATATTTTTTTATATTTAAATTTTTTTTTTATAAATTTGTACTAAATTTTAAATTGAATTCAATTAATTGATCATAATAATTATAATAGAAAAGACTACACTTGCATTTATAAAATTTAAATTAGTTTGTTAGAAGCCAAGTTTGACTGAAAATTCTTTTTATATTCCCATTTCAGTTGTAATGATGAACATAATCGAGCTTCTCGTTACTGCCGTCCCCAAGTCATAACGCTCGCATCCAAGGCCATGGTCAATAATGCTCATCAACGTTCCACTAGTCCCAATTTTGGTGCAAACAACAATACTAATAATCGTTTAATTAACACTACTTTAAACTCAACTGCTCAGTTTAATATCAGTTCAAGTACTTCTCCCGATATGGGTCGCCGTTTAGAACGTGTTGTCTCAGCGCCGGTGCTACATATGCAACCTAAATCGTGTTTACGTCGCAAATCATGCCTGCAGGAATCTACCCCAGTCTCTGTGGAGGTAACCGATAAAAATATCGATTCAGATAATTGTACGGAACAGAAAAGGTGAGCAAATATTTTTATCTTTCAGCATGACCGACCGTAAACTAACGTTTTAAATCGGGATCTTGATATTAGTGAACCTAAGATACTGTTAGAAAATAAAATGAATGCGAAATTTTTTGACTGGTTTGTAATATTGTAATTTCAAAATCTTTTAGTTGAGGTTTTTGTATTAGATTTCAATTGCATTACAATTGTGGTGTGTTAGTAACATTTGCATTTAGTTATTCATATATTTTTTTGTTTTTGGTGTGTTTTATTGATAGTGTTATTTTCTTTTCTAAAAATAGAAGTCTATTTTTTAACTATAATAATATTGTTACAAGTATTAGTAGTTAAGCTCAAATTACAATTTCGCTTAAGTAGTGGCAGTGTCACACAAAATAACCAGCTATTTAATGTCATTAAAACAGTTTGGCGCCAAAGCAAATAAAATTCGGTATTAACACACTGGGTTTTGTGTGTTTTTCAAACGGCAATAGAAATGCTGAAGGATATTAAACCGCATAGATTTTTAACAATACTTTTTTTGTTGTTGTTACTGAATTTCAAGGTAGCGGTAGTCAATTTTGAAATAGAACGAAAATTATCGTGTTGTTATTATTCTATTGGATAACTCTGCATGCTAAAGCATGTACGATTTCGAAAGCAGCTGCTGCCACTGTACACTGTATTCTAGATACCAGATGTATCAAATATTGCCATATTTTTGGAAAATGTTGAATAGTTAATGCAGATAGAGTGCTGTTTAAATTCTTCGTAACACACATTTAACATTAATATTTTCACATGAAGAAGCTATCTGCGGAATATGTACCCCGATTACCTGCACTTAAACATTAGTGCAACCGTGGGTCTGGCGGCCAACAAGGTGACGGCATAATCTGTCATTCACATCTTTAAAAGCTAAAATGATCACCGATAAATTCGAAATTTATTTGAAACAGAAGCGACCGCAGTTGGGTTCTAAATTTGAATCCCGGCGACTAAGTCCTATTTTAAATTTTAAAGAAATGAACACCTATTTGGAGGACCTTCTAAAAAAATAAAAAGTGGAAAATTCACACAGTTTTAAAATTGACCACGTTGTTTGATTTCACTTGCTCCAAATATCAATTGTATTAAAAGTTATTCGAAAAAGTGATAAATGGGGTTAAGTTAGATGTCGATCGGAGCCGCAAATAAAAGCTATTTATGCAATGCTGCTACGTTCGTAATACAATTTTACTGCCCATGTGGTTAACACGTTAACCTCACCTGATCACAATTAATAGATAGTTCGTGTATGGTTGGCAGTGAAAAATTAGGACGTTGTATATTTTTATGATTAGGACGTTGTATATATATAGAGCAACAATTGTTATGATTGATATGTTGTACCTATTACCTAAAGATAATTCTTATTTGTACCGGTTCCCCTATGCCCAGTTTTTCACTCTATATTTAAATGTCATTTAGCTTTAAATTCTAATTAAATACGAAATACAGTTTTTCAAGGCTTATTTAATTGAAACTTAAATGAACAACATTGGGCATTCAAAGTTTATTTAAAGTCCAGAAAGTTACCATATGACTTTGATGTTTGTTTACCTCTCAATTTCTTGGTTAAAAAATATTTTTCAGAAATTAAAAGTTATTAAATATAAGAAGTATATATATGTAAATTAAATTAAAAACTATAGATATCTGAATATATATAAGTACATATATATGTACATATACGTATAAATATACATATATTTATAAATTAAAAAGGCAACAAAATGAATTCCGATCAAGAAGACATGAGTGATGCTGAATTGTCTACAACTTTTATTTATGGTGCACAGCTGTTTTCTTTAAAACTATCGATAAATTTTTTGACATTTCATAGTGCTACCATATTTTCATTGCGATTTAATACGAAGAATTATTTAACACTGAAAAACTGAAGCTGTATTTAAATACAATTTAAATTTAAGTAAAAATTAGCTAATTGCATATTTAAATATCACTGTTAGGGTCAGTGCGCTAATTTTTTAATAATTTAATACAATAGATTAATGGCGATTTAAATACGAAATAATATTTATTTACTTCTCTAGCAGTACTGCTACATATTGAACATGTCTGTTTGTCAAAAGTTCCTAAAGTTAATCTTTCGCAAAATAAATTTAAAAAAATCTTAAATTGACCAACAGTAATTGATTGTAAACGTTATAGTGCGATGTTTAAAACTAATTTGTTTACCATTGCAAAATAGCCTGAATCTCCCCAAACTGTTAATAAATAAAATACTTTGCAATCTGAATTTTATTTAAATTAATCGCAATACAATTTATTATTTATAATTTATCAATCATCATGCTCCTGAATTTTCTAGTATTATTATAAATATGATTTTATTTAATGGCGCCACTTAAACTTAGCTTTTCATTTAAAATGTTTTTTAAATGTAACGTATGTACATACATACATATTTACGTATGAACATGTAATTCAATATTAAATAATAAATTTATTATTCAACATGAACGTTGCTTTCGTGAACTTACTACAATCTACGAGTTTCGAAATTGCAAACAAACATTGAAACAAATGTAAATTAAAACGTTTTTAATTTCACTTTCCATAAGGAAAGAGAGATAATAATGAAATTAGCTTGTCTAAACAATAAGACAATCGTATTGTAGTTTAAAGGAATGAAGTAAAAAGACGAAAGTACTAGGAAATTATGAAATTAAATTTCGTGTTTAGTTTTAAACAGATAAAACAACAAACAAATAAGCAAAACTATTGTATACTCCAAACACTTAGAGATTCTTTCACATACCGTCTTGACTAGCTATCTGTTTTGCCAACGAACAGATTGCTGTTCGCACAGAAATTTGGCTCGTGAAGACCGTCGCTGTTTATGGCCTGTTTGTGTTCAAACAACGTTATTCGCATAACGCTGTTCTGCCAACACACAAACAAAATACAGTCAAAATAAAAAAGTATTTTCGATTAGAAACAAAAAATTATGTTTAAACTGAACAGGAACATTTACGCATATTCTTGACCCACACATTTGTGGCTCGTCAAGATGTAATGTCATAATTCATGCACATAATTTACAACCGCCCTAATATTTCGCATCGCAGCAATAGCATTTATTGTCTAGACAGTAGGCATTAGACATTGTGGCTATCGATACAAATTTTAAATTACATGTATTCAATTAAATGAGTACGTCCTACTGTCCCAAATGACTTGCATTTTGAGCAGCATTATCGTTATGCCAGTAAAATGACTGGCTTCAAGTGACTATGTAAACTTTTCAAACATTGACTGACTGTATTATTATTAGACAATTAATTGACTAAAGGAAACATTTGACTAACAAATAATTTCGAGAAGCGAAACTCTTATCGCGCCATTTTGTTTCTGTTTTATGGCGCTGCTTGTCGTTTAACTTCTCCGATGTTGCTCGGTAAACACAATGCGTTCAACAAAGCTCATATGTGCCTTTCGTTTACCTACGTTGCTATTTCAGCACAATGGCTGTCTGGATCATGATCACAGCCCTCGTGCGTTAGCATGCAATGAATGCCTCGCCGATCATGCACTACAATTTTGCCACGATTTAGGTCTAAACCACAGACACTGTGTTACTCTACCGAAAGTCTATAACATCAACCAGTGCTGGACTGTTAGCAATACTTTATTATTGGTATATCGCTTACTTTTTCTTTTGTATCGAATTATTTAATTAAAATATATTCGTGCGGCTATAACGTGGCTGTCTATTTTTTGAATCGAATACACGCAAAGTGGACTTTGTATTGAGCACAAAACTAAAGGTATGGATAGACGACGAAAAATATTAGATTAAATTAGCGTAATCACTAAACTAGATAATGGATATTTTCTTCTGTTTTAAACAAGTCTTTGTGGACTTATAGTATACCTCGTCTGTACGGCAGCTATTTGCAAATAAAAATTCTTTGACAATTCTTAACTCCCCTTTCCACAGCAAATTGCATACGGAAATAGGTTTACTTTTTAGTCGACTGGTTTTCAAAACATAATTATATGGTAACACTGCCATAGAAAACACACTAATGTTTTCATGGAAATAGTTGGATGATTAAAATAAAACAATTATTATTCTTGCAATGCAGTTAGTGCAAAAATAGGTCTAATTAGGTGTTTTTTAAGCAGGCACATATTACCAGCGGCCAAATGACTGCATTATGTGTGATTATTTACCCTATAGTAAATTAGAATGGGAATAAATATTAAAAACACAGTAACACAGGGTGTCCCAATAAGATTGCACTATGGAAATCGTAGCCATATTAAAACGATTGCTTCATGCGTGTTGTAGAAGTTGGCCATTTCCTACTGCGATCCGTCCTCAAGATCCCTGCCGCCCAGCTGAAACCACAAGAATTCCATGATCATGCTTCTGTATATAATGCAATTCACAATCACTGCCCAATGGATGTTTCCGGGTTTTTGGCGACAATTTTAATAATGTTTTCAAAAAACCGAGCGGTACGTCCACGCAAAGGTGACTAATCCAATAATTCACACATTTTCTTCAAATCGTTTTACCACTCTTTGCATTGTCGATACATTACTTAGGTAGAATTTCTTGACGAAAAATGTCTCGAAATTCGCGAAAGGGTTTTTACAATGATTAACGCATTCTTTTTTTGTGTAGCTGTTGAAAAGGTTCGAGCTGTTAAATATCAGCGTTAACAGCTGAACGCAAAAAGCCAAAAAATTTCAATAACAAAAATTTCAATGAGAAATATTCGAATACTTATTTAAAGTTCATAAAATTTGTACAATAATCAGAGCTGCATGTAATAGTTTGAGACAACGTCAAAAGCCGGTATATACAAAGAATAGCAATGGTTGTCCTGGCTCTTAAATGCAGTGTTCACATAGCCGTTCAAAACGGTTCAAAATTCTTTATTCGCATGGAAATTTGACAAGACTCACTTAAGATATTCAGTATAAAATATTAGACATCAAGGTCTCTCAACCGCACGGTGACAGGAAATACAAATGAAAATCAAGTAGCATATATCAGCTCTTTTAATACTAATTTTACTAATAATTTGGGGAATCTGCAACCACAATCTCTTATTTAAAATTGACATGATTTTTAGAAAAAAATATTTCATTCCAGCCTGGTTTAAAAACATGTTTTTCTGCATTTGTAATTGAAAATTTACTAAACTTAAGTTATTCGAAGTTAAATCCCTTTCATTGATAATTTTTTTATTGTTTTACTGGTGTTTCATAAAAGTAATCAAAAAAATCAATGTAAATTTAAAAATTAAATTTAAATTAAAAATATTTTTTATCCCTTACCAAAGTATAACAATTTTTATAAACTTTTATCAAATAACAAAAGTTAATATATTTTAAAATAATATAAACCGACTACTCAGATCAATTGAAACATGTTTGTGCAACGTTAGCTCTTGCCAGTACAAAAATTCAAAAAGATATATTTGTTTGAAACTATTTATGAATACGATTTCTTATTAAAGGCATAATAGCCTAAGGGCCATTATTATAATTTCTTCTTGATTTGATATTCCGACAGGGTGTTTTGATGTAGGATTTTTGGAACGAATTTCCGTTCTCCCTTATATAGTTTGGTTTGGAGACAAACCGGTTTCTGCTATGTGCCATCTTCAGTGTCATTTTTCGTTCTCTTGCCTTTAAAGTTCGTGTTAATAAAAGGTAACTTTAGCTAACGTGAGGAATAAAATAACATTTAACTCTTATTCGTTTTTATAATTTATTTGTAAAATAAAATTAATCTTTTTGAAAATATGGCAGTGCAGAAGCGATAACCGACTACAGAAAACTGACTATTGAAAAATGAATTTGGTTTTTAAGAATACATAGCGGCAACGACTTACTTTAATTTATTTTGTTTACTGGCGAAAAACCATTCTGATTTTTTTATGTTTAAATAAAAAATCCTAAACGCGGTCTCTTTTCCGTTTTCGTTTTTGATTCGCAAACTAAATTAAAATGATTTTTTGTTGTTCAAAGTATGGCAACCCCAAATCTGTAAACCTCACGTTAAAACTGAAAGTAAGAACATCTTCCCTTTAGCTTATCGGACAGTTTTAGCTTAAATACACTCATAATAACGATAAACCAATAATCTGTCCAATAACATTCTAACTTTAACTATCGCCAAGTTGTAATAATGGCTCTAAAAGTGTTCGTTAACTATTGTGTACTTTAAAGCTGAAATCATTTTTATTTTATGAATATGGCCGTTTACATTTAAGTTGTTTCTCATCCAAGAAACTCAACTTTTCTGTTATTGCCTAATTTATGTCAGGTGGCTTTAAAGTCGAGCTCAAACTATAATGTGAATATACAAAACTCGAGAGAGAAAATTTTTACCCACAAGTCCACAGGTTATTAATTAGTACAATTTTAGTTTAAACTTAAAAGTAAATTTTGTAACTTTTAAAATCATGTTATAAATGGTGTCATTGGCATTCGTGTTATAAAATATAGATTTTCTTTGGACATAGTGCATACGTGTATATAAAGCTCTTTATTTTTGTGCTAAAAAAACACGGTAAATAAGAATAAAAACGCCTAAAACTCGAAAGCATGTATATATGTATGTATGTATTTCATATTGATATAACCAAATATTAAAATTTTTCAAGTTATGAATATTAATTGCCTTTTACGGGCTTAAAAATAGAAACTAATTAAATTATGAAACTGCGAATTACATTTTGTTTCTCTTAAAGAGAGGAAAGAGAGGGATGATTAGTAAAGTGGAAAACAAAACGTTTTAACTTAAATTGAGTGAACACTACACGATCTAATGTTTTGAACTCATGGACCATCTCATTTGCAAAAAAAAATTTTACGGGCTGCCTCAATAAGACTGGCTTATTTTTCGTTAAAGTGTTTAAGTATTTAACAGCTCTTGTGTATGATTATTATTTTGAGCGCGACACAAAAGAAGAGCGCGAAATCAGTGTGACTCTGACACTCCCCGCAAACATCGCGGAATTTTCAGGCGAAAAGGTGCACTTAATGTATCAACAATACAAACAGTAGTCAAAAGATTTCAAGAAAGTATGTCTATTATGAATAGTTAGTCTCCTTTGCGTCAACGTACTGGTCGGTTTCTTGAAAACATTATTTCTGTAATTCCGAGTATCTTCGAATACCCGAATTAATCAATTCGGAAATTGCTGTGTGCGGCATTCGTTACAGCAACATAATACCAAAATTCTTGTGGCCTTAACTGGACGGCCTGCACTCTTATTATGACTTTCTATAATAGTTACGCGACAAGCAAGCCTCCAATAATTTAGTGAATAATATTTCTATTACTGTTGCTATCCAGCTTGTATTAAAAGTACCACAGCAATAACAACAGTTCAACTATGACAAGAAACACTGCGCTCTTCTATGCGGCACTCAGTTTTAACAACATCACGCTAAAAGCAAATTAAATAATGTCATAATTTATTTCCAAATAGCATCAGCAAGAGCCAAAAATTTGCTATAGTGGCTTTTCTGTTTTTGCTCTGGTAGAAAAACAAAATAGCAAATGCACTTTTTTTGCTGTTTGTTCATTTTTAAAGGATGTATTGGATTTTGTTTTGTCATGAGTTCTAATAAGATAAGGGTTGATTTGTTTACCCACTTGAATACTTAGAGTTAAACACTAAAGGTTAAACCATAATAAATCAAATTATGTGTGTGTGTGTATGTGTGTGGAAATTCACTATTAGGGCAAAGCACGGCTGCTATGCTATTTCACAACGATGTCATATTTGTAGCACAAGCACAAAGTTTTCGCTATTTTCAACAGTACATAAAAATAACATAAATAATTTGCCGAGAAAGAAGTGTTGCTTTGTGCCATCAAAGGTTAATGATTTTTGCTATTGCTAGACTCCACTTATTTTCAACAGAACAGTAAAACTTGCAAATAATAATGTAGCATGGAAGAGTATTTTTTTCAGTGCTGTTGCTATTTTGCAGCTAGCATTTTAACTAATGCCGACAAGTGTTCGTGTATGTGGGTGACAGACACATGAAGTACTTATATTGAGCATTATAGCTTTAAGTCACTACCACCTTTTAGTGTTAAATGGACTAAGTTCACTTCATGCATTTGAGTTATCTTTAGGGCATACTTCTCTTACATGTATGCACAACACCCAAATTTTCCAGACAATAGTTATAACAAATTTAAATTAAAAGTAAATAACTAGTCACTCGCTTGCTTAGTAACCGCTAATAAAATTTTCATTGTGCAAAACAAAAAAAGAGCCCCTCCCCTCCCTACACCGTAAATTAGGTATTGTGTCTGCTCAACGCAATGCCACAGAATATAGTAGTCTATGGCAATGCTTTATTCCCAAGTTGTTTTATTATACGACAGGAACTCGTTTTGATGCCTAAATTCAAGCCAACTGAGTTATTTGATATAAACAAATAATGGAGCAGATAACGACCACGCGTTACCGAATAATACATATATGAAACGACTACTTGCCATTACGAAAAAAAGACAACAAATATTTGCTGGGATGAACAAAAAATTATTGAAATTATTAAACAAGTAACATTATGCAGAAACTACTATATTATGTGCTTTTTATTTAATTATGTTTGTATGCCTTAATGTTGATCGTTAACACATATTTTATACATTAGTTCTTAAAAATAAAAATCATAGAAAATTATAATATGAAAAGTTTGATTTTAAAATTTATTTTTATAATAAAATTAAAATTAAATAAATAAATAACGGAATGGTAACGGCAATATCAAAAAATATCAGGTTCTATTTTTGTCATGGAAAGATAAATAAAAATAATTAATTCTTAAAAATTAAAACGAAATCTTGCCTAAACCATCTTATGCTGATCACGTGAATTGAACATGTCAGTAGGAGTATCTCAGATACTCTAAAAATAAAAACATTCTTATGATTTTTTTTTCTTAAATATTCACTGGGTGAATGAATGGCTGAATATACACACATACGAGTACATACATATGTATGTACATTCTTATAATCATCTCCTATGCGTTTTTCTATAACAAAAAAAAAATCATTATCATTTTTCTTCTACGATTATAAGTATACGTACTTATGTATATTTGTGTGCTTGTGTGTGAGAATTAATTATTTACAAACCAACTTTCTTAACATACACACATGTATGATGTGTTTATATTTTTATAATAAATACTTATCACAATTTACATACACGCGTGCTGCCCTAATAAAAAATTTTCATTGGACGTTAAATGACTTTGGAAAATTTTCCTTCTATAGAAATTTATTTTTATCTTCTGTTAATTTCTACTTGTTTCATTATTTTTTTGTCGACTTTTTAGCAATTCTGATGAAAATACGAATTTTTGCATTTTTCCTTAATTTTGTTTTTTTCGTGATTTATTTAATGGTGACATTATTTTAACTCCCACCGAATTAATTGACTATATGAGGAACATTATTTTAAAGTATGAAAATATTCTAACGGGTTATATATTTAGTAGTTTCAATAACGCTGGTCTGGCAAGGCTATCGGCTGGGAAATATCTTCCAGCTGAAGTGTGATTTATTTAGTGAAAGGCTTGCATTTACATCGTTAACAATCGAAGAAGGCGTAAAAATAGTTAAAACTTACTACAAAAGACGTGGTTCAAACCTAGCCACATTTCGAGCATTACGGTGTGGTTATGGTCGTAATAATCGAACTACTGTGCAAGAAATTGCCAAGGTTATAAAGAAATTTGAAGAGATTGTAAGCGTTAAATATGTGGTCAGGCATGTGCATCATAGCACACTGCCGAAAATATCACATCTCTGTTAGTGAAAGTGTGGCGGATAATCCGAATTTGTCGATTCCATGGCGTTTTCAGCAATAGGGCAATCTTACGGCTTATTATGGCGTATTTTGCATTTGGATTTACACAATTAAAGACGGCTGACCATTCATAACGCAGTAGATATTCTCATTAGGTGCTAGAGCAACAGACTTTCAATGCTGATTTTTCGAACATAATTTTCATGAGGGACGAATCTCATTTCTCACTCGGTGGTTACGTCAACAAGCGAAATTGACACATATGAGACTCGGAGAACCCAGAAGTCATTGTGAAAAGCCACTGCATCCGGGGAAAGTGACTGTTTGCTGCGCATTATGATCTGGAGCTGTAATTAGTTTGTATTTTTTTAAAAATCATGCTGGAAGAACCGTTACTGTCATTTCATAGTGCCATGGCCGTATGATCACCGAGTTTTGTTAGCTTACAATTGAAGATTATGACGTGGACGTTATGTGGTTTCACGGGCCTCGAAAAATGCAAGACCCTTTATATATGTATGTAATTGTTTAGTTAACATCAAATATGTCTAGCAATAAATTGGGCCTGTATGTCAACTTGATCCCATGCTATCGATTTGTATCTGCATTATAAACTTATTCGAGCAGCCAATTATTTAGTTTTCTTTTTTTCTGATTAAATAGTGGTCTATTGCTACCTTTATCAATGACCCCTATATCGGTGGAATGAGTTAAACTGGAAATAATAGTTTAAAAAATTTTAAATTAGGCTAAAACAAGGACGCCAAATAAAGCCATTTATTTGTCGCAAATGTGGTTATAAAGTACATTATTCTAAAAACATCAACTTTTCTATTTGAATACGTTTGAATCTGTGTTGATATTCTATTTTACCAAAAAGCGGGAAAGGCTACAAAAAAGTAAAAAAATTTGGGATATAGTGATACAAGGCGGGGCTAACCTGGAAAAGTGGTTCATCTGGCAACCCTATTATAAATATTTTTGATCAACGGTCTTAAAAGCCTATTAATTAACTGGGGCTTTCACATTAAATTGAGCCAGTTACAGCAACAAAGAGACTCACAAGAGCTCATATTAAAAAAAATATATGAAGGTAGAAATTGTAACGGTGAAAAAAGTTTACGTCACTTCAATGTTTGTTTGCATAAGTGTATTATTTATTATAGGCAAGTGTAACGAACTCACGTAACGGTAATAATTTTAAACAAAAATAAAACCTGCTGCGTGTGAAATATGCAACATGCATCAACCTCGTGATCATCTACATATAAACACACAATATTGATTATGTTAAACTCAGCATTGTCACACAAATCATAATGACCAAGAAAAAATCCCTGACTTTATAATTAAATATTGTTAAATGTTACGAAGAAAATGTTTATTAAAATAAAAATTAAAAATATCGCACCCGAAATCAAAAACAGACACTACTAAAAATTTAAAAAAATTGTTTTTTTTTTCTCGTAAACCGGTTCACAGAACAAATCTCTAACAAACGCGAAATTTTCTTTTACATCACTTGAAAAATACCGTTATGCCTGTTTTCATGTTACAGTATGTTCACACATGCACCTTACCTGAGTAAGCAATTTAGCTTACTCAATTAGCATTTCTTGACCCGACAGTGATTTTCGAAGAAGCATGTAATCATGTGTTATGTTTTGACGTACTTTGTGGATGATTCAATATGGTGTAATTAAGTACTAATTGCTGAATTCATTAGTTGAATTTTTGTACGACAAATTGAGCTTAGTTAAGGCCTTAACTGCGTAAATCTCCTAATTTCACAATTAAGGCGAATGTGTGAACATACTATTAGTTGCGAAAACTTCGTAATTGCGCAATTAAGGAGCATTTCTAAACACGCTATTAGTTGCATCGCTTTAACTAATAAGTAATATTTTTAGTTATTACAGTGTTCATAGTAAACTTTGTTATTTCAAGTTCTGACGGTAATAATGCATCATTTAGAGTTGTGGATTTCGAAAATCAAAAATTATTGTAAATACAGTTTTTAGCCATTCTGAACATTTTGGATTTTTTAGGTTGTGACTGTTTCAGATTTTGGGTGAGATATGTGCACATATATAAATTTATATATGATTGTATGTATAATAACATTCAGACAATAAACACAAACAAATAAATGCCAAATCAAGAAACAGACAAATAAAGCACCCAAAAAGAAAAAATATGCGATTGGTTTAAAATCGAGGTAACTTAAAAACAGAGAAATTGATTAATTTAGCAACAAAATAATATTTTAATCAAAAACTTAACAAAACATAATGTCAAATTAAGCACATTGTCCAGAATATACAATAATTATTGCCGTCATCCCTCGTGAAAAACACCCCGAGTCTTTAGTGGGAATCGTACCCATTACCCTCAGTCTCATAGACTAGCACACCACTAACTAGCCTACTAGGCAGCCAAAATAATTTAATAATATTTGTATACCCTTCACAAAAATGAAAAGGATTTGTCATTACGTTTGTAATTTCGACAATATTAATTTCCAACCCTACAGAGAATATATATATATTCTTGATTATTACAGGTATGGAAGATCCATTAACGATGTATGTCTGTCCGTCTGTTCGAAGTTTAAATCAACTTTCTGACCGCACTAAATAACTTACGAATTTGAAACTTGGACACTCGATCAGTGAGTTTTATCGGAGTTTTTGCTATTAGAAATCAGCCATATACATAGATCCACAAGTTACCGAAGTCTGGGTTTTATTGATAAATTCACTCTTGCGGGGAAACGCTTATACACAAGCACGTTAAATTTGAATATTCTGAAATCAGATAACCTAGGATTGGACCGAATTAAAAATGTTTTAAAAAACCTCAAAGCCCAAAAAAAGTAACAAGGAAAACCAAATGCTCCAAAAATCGAAATTTCACAAACAAATTTCAAAATTCACCACAAATTCGAAAATTGTGCTTAAAATCGAAATAATTTCAAAAAATCTAAATTCTATTTAAAACAAAATTTTACAATAAAAAAAATTAATTCACAAAATTTTGAATATTCACCACAAAATTTTAAAATTCACCACAATTTTGCCACAATAATTTTGCCAAAAAATCAAAAAAAAATTATTTTATTAAAAACAAAAGTCAAAAATTCAATCCAAAAAAATCAAAATTCAATTCCTAAAACGGTTCTGCACAAAAAAATTGCAAAGTTTTACCGACATTTTAAATTCACCACAAGTTCGAAAATTCATTCTTAAATCGAAAAACTGGAATAAAAAATTTAATTACTAAAAACCATCATTTTATAAAAAAAAAAATATTAAAATTTCACCACAACAATTTTAATTTCAGCAAAAACCCGGAAATTCACAAAAACATTTTAACTAATAAAACTTTAACACAATCTATGTTAAACGAATATATCAAGCAAATAAAACAAATTTCATCACAAATGGGGAATTCACTAAAACATTCACAAAAAAAATTATTTCACAAAAATTTGGAAATTTACCAAAATTCACTTTATTCTAAAATTTTACAATTTTCATCAAAATAAAAATTTAACCAAAAGTCCAAATTGACTAAAATTACCAAAAAATTAAACTTAAAAACCAAAATTTCACAAAAACTAAAATTCATAAAAAGTTCTAAAATTTTACCATAAAATTAGGCATGATGGACTGTTGAATTTTCGTCTGGTTCTGCTTTTGAATTTTGAGACAGGGAAAACCACGTGAATGGCCAGTTTTCCTATTAATATTTTTTTCAATATTAATGTAGAAGTAACAAACGCAGATAACTTAATCAAACGTTTGCTGTTCTAGTGGAAGATAATTTTAAAAATTTATATCGTTGCCTTTTTATCGCTCATTTACTTCAACGACGTCATAACTCAAACAATGCATTTTTGCAGTTAATAATGCAGAATTGTTCTTTTGTACTTTCCCAACTAGAAAAGTTACACCGCGTTTACCTCGAAATATTATTTTTCAGTTATGATGTTGTTTGAGTGATATGTCCATACTCATGCTTAAATATCATATACCAAATTATACAAATAATATTTATTGTTACTTTTTGTACTTTCAGCCGTACCCACAAGAGGGTAATATTTGCCGATGATGAGGGTCTATCACTTACCCAAGTGCGTGTTATGTCAGAGCCTTCAAATGTGCCGCCCTACTGGAGTATGAAATTTTTGGAACAAATTACTCAGGGTTTGGTAACACCACATCCCGCCGATCAGTGGACCGTAGACTTTAAACAACCTGCATCAGATTATTTAGTTTTTAGGTAAGTGACTTTACTTTATATTACAATACGTTTGATATTAGTTAGTTAATAAAAAAAACTTTTAAATTGTATCCTTTTAATTTCAGACAATCTATTGAGAGTAATTTTGTTTCGCTGGAAAATGTCATTGTCAAAGACGAAGAATCCATAGTTATGGGTACAGTGAAGGTGAAAAACATCTCTTTTGAAAAGGAAGTAATCGTACGTGTTACTTGGGATAATTGGAGAAGCCAACAGGACATATTTTGTACATACAACAAAGGTTATGGTCCAGCTACTTGTGCCCATGTCGTCTTTGATACGTTCTCCTTTAAAATAACTTTACCACCCTCCTCAAAACGTTTGGAGTTTTGCATCTGCTTTCGTACCGATAGGCAAGAATACTGGGACAATAATAACGGCCATAATTACACAATCAGCAAAAGATCACCCTTCTATTATAATGCCTTATCGCCCTACGACAAAAACTCTTCATCTTCTCTGCATAATGCCAGCTCTTGTCAGAGTCAAATGAGATCTGCCCTAACAGAAGCCCTTAACAACACCACATATAATTCAAAAAATAATAGGTATCATGAGCCCAGTCCCTACTGGTAGAATTGTGAAAACACCCTAATCAGGTTTTAATACTCGAGGTTATGCTTATTTAAAAATTTAATGTGATAGGCGCAAGCATGCTTTTTGTTCGCAATAACATAAAAAGTTAAAAAGAACGCAAACAATACGATATGTAAATATGTATTACATATGAGAACAACAGCTCGTTATGGCAATGTTGTACAGGGATTTCGCATAGAAAAATTCTCATTAATGACAATGAAGATGAGCTAACAAATAGCACTGTTCACAAAAACAAAAAAACTATAAGTACATTATCGAAATTAATATTTTACTTCAAAAAACACTACAACTTAACTCTGTTATATAAAAATTACTAAGCAACACGAATGTCTAAAAAGTGCTAAAACTCATGCATAATTAGCAATAATTAAGAAAACCAGTATTAAGCATAAATCAATAGAAAACAATTGCTAGAAATTTTGCATTAGCTTTGGATGCGTTACGGTAATACTGCTCTTCAAAAAATCTTTTACGTATCGGCTTGATTGGCCTCAAATGGATAGAGCGTCAGCAGAATAACGAGAAGAACTTTGTTCGTAGTCTTCTGTGTGGAGAATACGTGTAGATGTTGCTATTCAGTTTGAGCATAATTTTTTGTATGTCATCGAAATTGTTTTCTTGTTTTTAGGATAGTTTATGTACGGGTTCTTACAGGTGTGCGCATACATATATATTTTTTTATTTTGCCTGTGTGTATTTTGTTTGCGTGAGACCACCAACAGCGACGGTCTTCACGAGCCCGATTTGTGGCTAATCAAGACAGAATTTTAACTAAAAAGAGTATATATCAAGTATAGAATACTCAGCACTACTTGTACAGTACATAATAATCTCACAACTTGATACTAAATTCATCTGCATCCACATTCACTATAGGAGCTGATTGTTAATTTTTCAATTACATATTACTTCAGTTCTGTAGTTAAGCAGAAAACTTTAATATAAAAACTACAATCAATCTTGATTCACCATACATAATTGCAGACATAAAACCTTATTAATAAGTTATTTTTCGCATCTAAATAATTTCCTCTTTACATAATTGACACAAGTTTTAACTTATAAAAATATACAAATATATACTTTTAGCATCCAGAAAGAAAATAGTTTTTTTCTGAAAATAGTGATATCCAGACTTCAATTTTCCATGCCTGCTATAAAGCCACCAATTTCAAGGTTTATTGTAGTTTTTTGTTAACTAAAAATGTTTTGCATACTTTTAGGCATTCATTTAATGATAAATTAGAACCATGATTTCAGTTTGCTTTTGAGAACATTTTGAGAATTCAACATTTTCTGGTCAAATTATAAACTTGCTCAATAAAAGAATTTCAACAAAATATTAAATCCTGGTTAAAATATCTACAATTTCTATTGAAGTGTTTGTTGTAAATTGAATGAATAATTAACTTAACTCACAATGCAATATTTGTAAAGAATCCATCTTTCGTGATGGGTTAGAATTTAAAATATTTTATCAGGTTTTCAAGGTTGCGTCTAAAAATATTTTGTTGGGAATTATTACAAATATTGTCATGTATTGTCAAATCGCTCGACAGACAGGTCCTTCAATGAGTTAAGCATTAGGTATATTTACATTTGATCTTCAAATACGGAGCATGCTTAAATAAGAGTTCCACTTAAACAAACATATGTAAATGTTAAAGACCATTTGAAACTGTAGTCAAATAGATACGTACAAATATAAAGTTTAAATTTTATAGTGGCAAAAATGTGGAATATGTAACTAAAGTTTGTCTTTCATTTTCTATCCTTCACGGTTGCGTTAAAAGAGAAAGCGGTAATTAAAAACGTTATAATTGATTATAATTATATTCTAACTTGTACTTCTGTCACTCCAACTAAAAACATATAAATAAAAAGTACGAGTAATATGGAACGAAAACTCTTTATAAATTAACTTTAGCAAATTATGTACAATTTTGCCATTTTTTCTTAATGTGTTTTTTTTTTATTGTGTTTCTTGCAATATATTGTTTCAAAACTATTCAGGTATTAAAAAAGAATAATATTTAAAAATTAATGGAATAGTGGCCATTTACAAAAAACTGATACAATATTTGGAACTTTTAAGACTGAAAAATTAAATTGAAAACTTTATTGATTTTCTTACGGCTATTTCGAATGACTAATAGGCTTTATAAAATGTACGATGTGTTAATGAGATAAATATTTAATTTGGTAAAAATATTTAAAATAAATTGCAAAAGTTATGTTTGTATTGTAGGTTAAAAAACGTTTTTTTTTATTTATAGATAGAATTTTAAATGAGATGTACTATTACGATATAAGTGTTTATTTTTATATTCAAAAGTGTTTTATATTAATAACTAATTTAAATGTAGTATAAAGATATATATTAAATAATTATTATTGTATTTTGGATAATGTTTTAAGGTCCTTACTACATATGACTCTTTTAAGGACTCATAAATACCATCATGTTAATTTTTTTACAATTATTGCCATTAAAATAAAGAAAACATATAGCTTGTAAACGAAACTGACATTGAGTTTTTTATTAAAAAAGTTTCAGTTTTTACAAAGGTTAATTTTAAGATGCGTTCCAAAATGAAGAAGTCATTGGAATTTCATTCTAAATACTTGTTGCTTCAGTATTCTTCTTAAAAATGACAATTTCACTGTTGATACGCATGTAACCATCATTTGTTTAAATGCGCGGGTTATTACTTTTCGGTTCACGATCGCGCCTATTTATAAGCAGTATATTTCTAATCATGCACGATCAAGCACGATCTAGAAACGAATATTTTCATTCACGCACGCTCACGATAAACACTAACAACTCGTAGTTTATTTTTAAAAGCACATCTCTTGCTCTTCAAAGGGCGAGGCTAACTCATAGAATGGATTTGCTAGAAGCGTTGCAGTAGCAATCTTTGAATCAAAGATTGATTATGAATATTTGGATGTTTGCGAGTATTAAAATGAAAAATGAAATGGTGCTGGAATGCCGGCAAATACAATTAACGTACGTGGCAGAGATTCAACTCTGCAATCTAAGAAATATGGACGATTTCTGGCTAAATTTCTGTAGAGCAACTTATCAAAATTTTATATTTGCATAATTATTATAATTATATATGTACATACACCCAGCTGGCATTTTCATAATTTCATAGGCATTTCATAGTTATGCCTATGTGTTCGCAAAGTTTGATTAGATCTTTGACAGACTTGAGCAATGTAGGACAATGATCTCAAGCAGGGTAAAATTTAGGTTTGACCTTCCGCTGTAAAGGCAATATGATTTGAAAGAATTTCTGTGCTTGCTATAGTGGCCTACTTAGTAATTACATTGAGTCTGGGTTCCTTGTCATAGCCACGAATGCTCTAGGTCTCTCAAGATTCGTCTGGCTTTGCTGCACATAGCCTCCGCTGATAGATTTTTCCTATTTTGACGATGAAGTTGAAAAAGTTGTTGTGTTTACCCCAGGTCTCAATAGCATTCTAGCTCTCAGGAATAATAGGTGGGAGAATCACTTTGTTTTTCAGATCATACAGATTGTGAACAATTCAAGTATAGGATCGATTCATCTGGTCTGGACACGGGGACACATAGGTACTCCCTTCAATCAGAGGGCTGATGAATTGGCTGAAATTGCCATTGAATGTGGTGCTTCTCTCAATGTGGATTACTCACTAAGTTCTGTGTTATTTATATTATGCGAATGTCTCTCGGAGTAGGGCTAATTTTTTACTACTCCCAAAATGCTCACTTGACCCTGGATGAATCAAGATCATCAATCGACTAATAACGGGCCATGCATGTGACAAGAAAATTATGAATCTGATGCGGGGAAGTGATTCCAGCCTATGTGTCGAAAGTGCAAATCATTTGCTTTTCTATTACAACAAGGTACAAGGTTTTTAATAACTTTTCATGCCTTTTTAAATTACTATAGACACCGGCACTTCAGAAGGCTGATTTTTATGATTTGACAGATTTTATTAAAGATTGTAATATGGCGGTATTAATTTAAATGGAGAAATAAGAGCCTTTTATTTAAAAAATGATTATTTTATTTTTAATAATTTTGCTAATAGGCTTTTAGTTATGTGTAATAATTTTAGAGCAGTGGGCGTGGCCGATTTGCATTATAACCGGCATGCGTCTTTTTTTATTCTAGAAATTGTATTTACCAAATTTTAAGACTTCTGCTTAGATATGAAAAATTTGTATGCGAAAAAATCGATTTAGATTGCATGGGCGGATGGGCGGTGGGCGGTGGGCGTGGGCGATTTTGTTGAAAATCCACCACTTACAGTTTTTGCACAAGAATCTTTATATGCCCGGTAAGATTGCCTTCTCCAAGATGTGCTAGATTAGGTAGCTTTAAAGCCGCACTGGATGCAAGATGCAGAGGTCTTAGTCCAGTGATCATTCCTAAAGCTGGTGAGGGGCACGTTCTCATTGCTACTGTTATCTTGTTGAGGACGTCCTGTAATTGTTCTGTCATTGGTCATCATTGAATTAAAAAAGAATAAGTCTGTATTGTGTAAACAAATATTCTAATTAAAATTATAAAACTTTCGAGTACGGAAACGGTTTTACGGTTTGTAATTTTAGGTAATACTTATAAATATACATATAATAGCCAAGCCCGGCGCGCGTTGCTACGCCCCTTAATAAGCTCAATATGTGTGCAAAGTTTCAGAAAAATCGATCTAGTGCAAGTAGCTGGAAAATTAATATTTATTTTGTATGGGCGTATTTCAGTTTTATGTATATACAGATGGGCGTAACCCCCCCACTTTTTTCAAATCTTACCACCCATAAACACTGCCTGGAATGTGTACAACAACTTGCCAAATTTTGATTCCGATCGGCTTTACGGTTTCACACACAGACAGATAGAGTTTCACTTTTATATACATAGGTAGTATGTAGTAGTATAGTGCATAAATGAGTTATTTTTAAGCGAAAGCTTTACAACCACTAAACGGTGAACTAGAAAGCGAGGATAAATATCTAAACATTATTCTACTTTCATGCAAACACCGTTAAATATATATGAACATAGAGGTATAATTTCAACGGCTTAGAATGCAGTTCAAATTTGCAATACATGAATTTTTCAAATAAGGAATATATTTTTACAAATATCTACTGATGTATAATTTTCAACATAAAAATTGGGGCGTGTTTCTAGAGACATACATATGTATTTAATATTTAATTTTTGGAATTACTTCGTGCTGTCACTCCTGTTCAAGAAAGTCCTTTGTTGATATCTTATAAAGCCGCTCTTTTCATAAAGTTCTAACATTTAGCCACACTATTGAAACTACGCATAATTTTATATAAAATAATAACCCCCTTGAATTTTAATGCAGATACTAATTTCTGTAAGCGATTTGAGGATTGAATTGACCTTATATGAGATCTTTGACTAATTCGTACAAGATTTGAAAGGAGCATTTTGCTTACACCGTTTATACATTTTCATTAATATAGTCCTTATCTTAATAACGCATTAATTTTTTTTCAGACAGTCTAAAAGAGCTTTTGTGTTTATCTATGTATGTAGTAACTAGTTTTTAATAATATTTTTTTGATCCTTTTAAAATTTATTAAAATGTTAAATTTAAGAAATTTATTTCCAACTTTTCCTAAATGTAATTTGATTGATTTAAGAATGGCAGAGGAGCCTTTGGCTTGGTCTTTTATAGAGCGGTAAATTGTTGGCTTAATCGGAATATTCCTATGAGTTGCTGGCCATTTTTCATTCTTAGTCAGCAATACCATTCAGTTCTTTCCAAACCATTTCCATGCCTCTGAAGTTTTATATAATTGTACTTCCATGATTTGTACCTTCAGTAATATCAGTATTTGAGTTGCAGTTTTCTTCTTTCGAAGCAGGAAGTCAAAATCGTCCGTCAGTTTGTTTATGCTTTAATTTTGTTTGTTGAATTTTTCTAAAAGAAATTTACAAATTTTGGCTGATGAGCAAATGAAATGATTAAACTGTGGCCCGCCTGCGGCGGCGCTGGCATGCTCGCGGTTGCTCCGGTTTTAGCTCGCCGTCTTGGGTGTGGTTCTTGCCAACCAATCGGTTTTATTCGCACTATGAAAAGATAAATAAAATATAAGGGAAATTATGGACCCAGCAGCAAACCTGACTGTTTCTCAGATGCACATCAAGTATCACCTTCAGGTAACTTTAAAGCCTGGTTTTCTCCCTTCCGCTTGAGGACGGCAGAGCTCACCGTGCCATCACATACATATCTGATTTTAGATGGCCCAAAAACGAACCCTTATCTTATCTCTAAAATAATATTTATTAATTATTACCAATGTAATAACTAATTGATCGTGTTCGGATCTTAAACTATTCATTAATGGATTGAATGAGCCGTCGCGCCGGGCTCAATGTGTCAGTTTTTTTTAGTATCTGGTGCCCGCCAAATTACAATAAATTGCGTACAAGTGTTGAGATGGACCACTATTTTGTTTACGTATATGGAGATCTATCTTTCTTCCTGGATAGTGAAAACTTTTAGATCTCTGTGGATATTTTCAGTTTTTATATACCAAGGGAAGCTTCTTCTTCTTCTTTTTAACTTCTTGAATACCCCAGACCTGAAATGATATATGACCACATTGGTTTTATAACGAATTTCTTTAAAGGACTTTGTGTTCCAAATCCCAGCTTTAGGTTTAGGACTTGTTAACAAGTGTAGTCGGTTTCCGTAGGAACAGTTGTATATGTTATTGTTTTTTTAGGGAAAACGTACACCTGTTTTAAAAATATGATTGTGATTAAAAACAACTTCAAACTAAAAACTTCGTTGACAGATATTTTAGTTTAGAAAAAATTAAGTACAAACAATTATAGTATAATGAAAATAAACTCAATTAAATTTTAAATAATAAATTGAATTTAAAATCGCTAATAATATCTAAATAAAACAAGCGGTTTATCATTTTTCAACTATTTCACCGGCTTTACATTTTATTTGAATATTTTTTAAGTGATACTTTAAAGGGTCAATTGTATTCGTAAAATATATTGCAAAAATAAACATATATAAATACAAACTAATATCAAGACATTAAAAAATAAAATTTTCCTAAAAGAAACTTGTCTTAACAAAATTCCAATTCACAGCTCTGATAATACGGTAGAAACAAAATTATATGAAAAATAGAATAGATAGTTATTTAGGGGAGGGAATTTAAGACCAGGTAAAGTTTATTTGGGACGTGTGTAAAACATACAAACTTTAGTATGCAAAATTGCATTAAAAAACATGTTTAATAGAATAGTATATCAATGGAATGATACAGTATATAGAAATAAATGCTGTTACTAACAGAAGAATTTAACTATTTAAACAAGTATAGGAAATATTTTAATTTATTAACTCCCTGTGGTGTAAGATGATTAATTTTCCTAGCAGTTTAAATAATATCATTGAAAACTAGGTTTTATTTTAGCCGGTAAATAAGAAAAAGAGTTCATATATGTTTATCTCTCGGCCTGCAATTATATAACAGAATCTACTTTGTTTTCCTACAACTTTTTTTTCAATTTGTTGTTATTTGTTGTATTTAATAACTTAATTAAAAGAGCTTATTTAACGAAGAGTAGAGATATAGTAGTCATTAGTTTATGGGATTTTATACTATTTATTTGTTTTTCTCCAACTTGGCCTTGAGAGAAGCAGGCATCTCTGGTGGTGGGGGACGGGGCAAAGCCAATGCAACCTTTACACCATCGTAGATGAACCATTGCAAGGCAGTCAATGTACCAATCATAATGATACGTGGGATCAAACCATTCCACATACCCATGAAGCCCAACGATTTTGCGACTTGGATGGCGGAAGAGCCCTTGGCTTGGTTTAGTTTGGATACAACAACATCAGCTGGGTGAGAAACAATGGCACAGAATACACCAGCAATATAACCAGCTGCAAATGTGACAACTAATTGTTCCGGTTTGCTGCATTCAGAACGTGGTTTGGGAACAACATGTCTAGAAATAACAAGCAATTTAAATGTAAACAATTTTAACTTTTATTTTATTAAATACGTTATAGTTTAACTTACTTGTACAACAATTCCACGGTCTTTTCAAAGCAAGCAAACTTCATCATGGTGTATGGAATTTGTCTCATCCACAGAGGAACCAAACCTTTGTAGAAACCGCTAAGACCTTCTTCCTTAGCAATTTTGGGCATGGCTTCACGCATAGTATTAGCAAAGCCGGGTGTGGTTTGGATCTTCACTTTGGCAGCTTCAAATGGAGCCAGAGCAATATCTGCAAAGAATTCTGCAGAAGCAGAAGCAGCCAAATACAAGGAGGTTCGGTACAAGTACGCATTTTCTTCACCCAATATATTAGCGTAGTATACTTTGAATACTTCGTAGAAACCAAACTTGCAAAATCCCTGAAACGAGTCAAATATACTATCACTAACTGTAATTATATCATAATCGGAATAAACTAGGTTCTTTATATGTGCAATATTTTTATTTTTATTAGAATAAATTATAGAATAATGCAAGTATTAAAATGTTGAATCAACATCCAATTTTGAGAGACTTCGCCTAGCAAATGCCCTATTAATCTCACACTTTAATTACTGCCTAGAAGTTATTTCTGGCACTTGGCAACAAATATGTATAGAATTTAAAAGGAAATGTTGCTCAGAAATGGATTGATGTTATTTTATGTTTTTTATTCTTTTAACTCTATTTGATCTTGAGAATAAAAGTCTTCGAAGAATTTTATGCACCAACGGCATAACAATTAATTTAAAAAAAATTCAAAAGTGTGTTACATAGCGCGAAATGTGTTGCAAGCATATTTTCAGTAAATAATAATATTTCATTGTACATTATATTATAAAGCTATACTACACAGGTAATTGAAAAAATTCTTAAACTAAAACACAAAGTATTTGTATAGCAAAGTATAATTTTAATACAATTCAAAACTTCCCCTCAATACCAAATACTTGAAAAGAGTTATTTAATACTTTAACATATGTTTGCTGCGCGCATGATATACAGTGTTTTTGATTAGTTGCTGTACTCTTAAATTATCATCATTAATAACAACTGCTTCTTGCAAACTATTTAAACATATTTCAAATAGACGGCACTGTTGGTTGTTTCTTGGACTCCCATAAAAAACATTCAACATAAAAAAACATGTCTCATGTATATGACTTTTGTTCTATTGTATATGTTCCCCATTCGCCATCAACGAATCCTTCGATCGGTTTACTAGTTTTATGGTAATGTGGGTTAATATCTCGCGTTTTCGATAAATACGGAGTATGTTTTTTGCTGCTGCTACCTGTTCTATATTGGGATTTGTGCTGGCCTTGTCTTATACATATATATTGTTACGATGGTAAGTGCGAACAAGTATTCATGTAAGAATTGAAGTGGCATGAATACTTGTGATACTCACTGTACAGAAAGTTCAAGAAATAAAGAGTATGAACACATTTCGCACCCACTGTACTGATAGCGCTGCGATGTAACAACAACAAAAAACACCTATAAGCTCACACAAGTTTTCAGCAAAGTAAATACACACAGAAAAACAACGATATAACATCAACACGTAAAAACGAATTCCAGGAATTGAGAAGTAAACAATAACAACGTAAATAAACCAACACTATGAATAGCAAAGCAGATTGTAGTTATAACAACAAACATCGTAATAAAAAACAAGGAGCAGAAAGGATGTTTATAGCAAAAAAAAGGGTATGATGGATTCCTGCATTTTCTACAAGTTTCTAGAAATTAGACGAATACTATAAAATAACATGAATGTTCAAGCTCGAAGTTAGTAGATTTGTTTTGAGGATTTTGGTTTTTAAAAAAAATAAAAACACTTTTTTAGTTATTCTAAAAAATGATCCTCTTTATTTGATTCAAAGTATGTGAATGAATTTCTTTCTTAAAAAACTTAGTATTAAATATTGGATTTTACAAAAGAAATGCTTACTTCTAAATATTATTGATTCTTAATAATTGTTCTACTTTCAATACTTTAAATAAAGAAATGCTTATTTATAAAAACAATGTTTTGAAAATTTCTTAAGTGTTCTTAAGAAATTTATATTTTAGGTCATTAAACAATTTGGGTGTTCGTTGCGAAAGAAATCGTTTAACTTCAAGTGCATACGTACAAAAAATCATTTAACTTCAATTGCATACATACTTGTATGTTTGTATGTATGTTTGCATTTTTATTTTATTTTAATTTATTATTCTTTTTCTTTATAAAAAAATGTTGCAGCACTTATTTATATCAAATTACAAAGGCGTTAAAATATCTAGGGAAATATGAATAAGAATATTAAATTATTATTTTATGAGGGGTTGTTATCGTAACTCCCCCATCGTTAGAGTGAGGCTCCGACGAACTAATGATGTAGGTTTTTCTATTTAGTTTTAAATAAACTATAATTACAATAAAGATTAAAATTACAGAAACGCTTATATGACTACTTGTGAGAACTAAAGTGTTTTTCAATAATTTATGGTTTACAATTTTTAGTGTTTCGTTAAAATGTATTTCTTTCATATTTAAATCGGGAAGTGTCATGTTATTTTCATTAATTTTCAACATAAAATTTTCTAAAATAAACATTTCGTTTATATTTATTTTATAATTTTCATAAGTTCTTAATTTGGTTTTTATAAAACAATTTTCAAATTTTATTAAGTAGGTTTTTAATTTTTCAAATTTGAATGAGTTTTTACAATTAGAAACAATTTTATCTTTATAATTTTTAAAAATTAGTAGGCCTGCGTAAATTTCTTTTTCTTCTGCATTTATAGACATATTCATTGTGCATTTAGGTTCCAAATGTTTCACAATGTTTGTTAAACAGTTGTCATTTATTCTTTCAAGATTTTTGTACTCTAAAGAATTTGGCTTGTATGTTTAATTTTTATAAATAAGTACTGTGTTTTCATTGAGTGTTAAAGTTTTATTTTGGTAATTAGGAAGTGGTTCAAATATAATTTTTGTAAAAGTATTTTCTATTTTCGTCTTAAATTCATGTACGTATCTTTGAACGATTCTTTGTTGGCTATTTATATGGTTTGTAATGTTCGTTATTCTCTGTGAAAAATGAGTGTTTAAGTAAGTTTGTTCGTCTAATGTATGCATAGTCTCTTTGTGGTTCTTTTCTAAGGTCTGAATCTTCTGAAGTATTTTTGATTCGTCATCACTGTCCATTGTTCCGGCAACGTATTTCAGTCCTTTTCCTATTGCATTTATCAATCCTCGTTTCTGTCTGAATGTAGGTATTAGATTTCGAATTTTTGTTTTACATAAGTCCATGCTTTTACGAATACTGCCTAATAGTGGTTTGACGTTCGTATAAGTTGCTGTTAGTTTGTGTATGTTGTCTTCTAATATGTTTGCTGTTTCTACGTATTTGGTTGTGTTAATGATATGAATTATTTTTACGTAATTGTCGATCATCTGTACGTCTTTGAGTTTAATTGGCACATAACCATGATTATCTGACAAGTCCTGTACTTCCAATATTTGCATATATATGGCATCCAACGTCGTTATTAATAACAATAAAATAGGAATCATCTGTAAATAAGAACGAAATCATATTGTTTCTGGAGTATTTTCATTTTGAAATTTTTTCTTTCTTTTGATATGTGATTTATAATATTTGTGACCTTTATCAGTTACGGCGTGATCTTCATCCACTTGTGATACTATTACTTTCCGAAACTTTGAATGGTTCTTTCCGCCTCTTTCATCCTTTAGGTAAATTGGTCCTGTTTGTATGTCTATATTTTCTCGCTCCGCGTTCAGATTTCTTATTGTTCTCTCCTTTGTTTTAATTATTTTTTCCCTAATATCTGGGTATTCTTCACATTTTATTACTCCATTTTTAAAGTCTATAGGTTTTTTTCCAGTGGTGGAATGGATTGTGTTGTTGTAATATTTAACGCATCTAAAAATTTTTTCTTCTACCGTTTCTACATCTCTTTGAGAGTCGTGTTTAAGAATCCTAATATGCTCATTCAAAGTATTATGAAATCTCTCTATATCCGCGTTAGAGGTATGATTATTATTCGATGTGTAATGGATTTCGATTTCTTGTTCCCGTAAATATTCTAGGAGTGGCAAAGCTTTAAACCCAAGTTCATTATCGACTACGAGCTTTTTAATATTTCCAACGGATGATAAGTATTGAGCTAATGCAGTTTTAAATTCTATCCAAGACCTATTTTGTATTCTAATTGCCTGTGCATATTTTGAAAATTTATCGATAAACGTCATAAATAACTTTTTCTCTAAGCTATAATATATGTCTGCATGTATTACCTCACCTGGTTTTTCTGGAGTTTCTGTTAATTTAAATTCTTGTTTTATCGGTCGTCGTTCATATTTCTCTCTATTACAAATATCACAATTATTGATATATTGTGTGATGCGTACTTTTAGTTTTGGATGGTATATTTCGGATTTGAGTCCCGTGAAATTCTCATTAATACCTCTATGATTGTTTTTCCTATGTTCTCTTTCTATTCGTTCAGTTAATTCAACTTCATTGTAAATATCCTGCAAAATAATTTTGCTTCTATAAATTTTAAATTTCCTATTATCTCCGAAGTATTTGTTTACAACTTCCTTGAACTTTTCATATATTATTTCTTGGTCTATTAACACCGCATTAATTTTTTCTGGGTCAAAATGATTTTTTATGAGTGTTATTATTGTTTCCTCGTCCAAACTTTTTGCAGAAATAGTTTTTCGTTTATTTTTGAATATTTTGTCAGTTTTTATTTTTAATGAACCCGATGTTGTTTGTTTAATAATGAATTGTCGCTTAAAGAAATTTAGTGGGGTGGATGTTTCCGTTATAACGTTATTTTCTTCTATTAAATTTATTTCATGCATATTGGTTTCTATTCGAGACAATGCATCAGCGTTACCGTTTAAAACACCTTTCTTGTATTTTATTTCATAATCGTATTCTTGCAATTTCAGTCTCCATCTGACCAACTTTGAACTTGGTTCCTTGATAGAGAAGAGCCAAACAAGTGGTCTATGATCAGATTCGATCAAGAATCGCCTACCGAATAAATATGGTCTTAATTGTTGTGTGGCCCACACTATCGCTAACAACTCTTTCTCTATGGTGCTATAATTTTGCTCGTGTCCATTTAATGTTCGGCTAATATAGCAGATAGGGTGTCCATCCTGGGAGAGCACAGCTCCTAGTGCGAAATTACTCGCATCGGTTTGCAAAATAAATTTCTTATTGAAATCTGGGTATGCCAGGACTGGAGAATTTGTTAATAATTTCTTTAAATTTTCGAAACTTTCTCTATATTCAGAATTTTTTACATCTACTTGTGCATCCTTCTTGAGATATCTTGTCATAGGCCTAGAGATTTTGGCATAATCTCTGATGAATTTTCGGTAATAACCTGATAATCCCAAAAATTGTTTAATCTGTTTCTGTGTAGTTGGTATAGGAAAATTCTGTACGCATTTTATTTTATTTGGGTTTGGTTTTATACCAGATTCAGTCACTATATGTCCTAAAAAACTTGTTTCTCGCTTCATGAATTCACTTTTGTCCAACTGAATTTTTAGATTTACTTCCTTTAAACGTTTGAATATTTTTGTAATAGATTCCAAGTGTTCCTGAAGTGATGTAGAAAATATAATTATATCGTCGAGATATACTAAACAGATTTTATTAATATAGTCTCCTAAGACATTGTTCATCAGCCTTTGGAACGTGGCTGGTGCTGTTTTGAGGCCAAACGGCATACGAAGGAATTCGTAATGTCCGCCCTCGACACTAAATGCCGTTTTTGGTATATCCTTCTCATCTATTTCTATCTGATGAAATCCTTTGGCCAAATCCAAAGTTGTAAAATATTGGCACCTTCCTAGTTTTTCCAATATCTCCTCTATATTTGGAATTGGGTATTTGTCATCTATCGTAATTTCATTTAGTTTACGATAATCTACCACCAATCTCCATTTTCTCTCACCACTGGCGTCCATTTTCTTTGGCACTATCCATACTGGAGCAGAGTAGGGTGAATGGCTTGGTCGAATTATGTTATTATCTAACATTTGTTTTATTTGTTTTTGGACTTCACTTTTATGAATATAAGGGTAACGGTAAGTCTTAGCTGTGATGGGGACGTTGTTGGTTGTTCTAATTTCGTGTTTAATTGCGTTTGTAAAAGTTAAGTCTGTATTCTCTATGTAAAATACTTTTTGGAATCTTTTGATTATTTCTAAAAGTTTGATTTTTTCTTCCTTATTTAAATGATCAGTTCTAATCTGGTTCAAGAGAGGAACTATGTTTTCCTTTTCTATGTCTTGAATATAAAAGTTTTCAGTAGTCACTTTTTCTGTTTTCTGAGTTGTAAATATAACCTTTTTTTTATTATTTCCTTTCACATTAACGAATGCTGTAATCTTAAAATTTTCTGCGTTGTATACGCCTTCCATAATTTCAATGTTTTTATCTTTTGATACTGTTTTATCTTTAAATACTAATCCTTCTTTGCAGTCAACTGGTATTTCGATTTTATATGATCCTTGTCCTTCAAAATAATATTCTGCTTCGTTTTGTTTATATATTAATGGTATTTCTTTTTCTCCAATAACCAAAGTATTATTCTTTAGATTGATTATTGCTCCTAGTTGTTTTAGTATATTATTTCCAATCAATCCATCATAATATGTGTGGAATTTACAGACAAAAAATTCAATTCGACAATTGCTATCGCCGAATTCTTCAAAAAGGGGTATGCGGACTTTTTTATTAATTTTAATTAAGTGTTGTAGTGTTTTTATTGTTACTTCTTCGGAGGGTACATTCCATTGTGGGTGGCATATGCCAGGATTAATAATAGAATGGGTTGCTCCTGTGTCTATTATAAATTTTAAATAACCTAATTTAGTTTTCAAAACTATATGTGGTAAGGTCCCTTCGAGGCTAAATACTGAAAATTTTCTATAGGTGTATTTTCTTGAAGGTTTTGGACTATATTCACGTCCATGGGCTCTGGAACTACTTGTTCATTTCTTTGATAGTTGTGGTTGAAATTTGATCGGTGTTGTGGATTTTGATATTGATTCTGATTGGTATAAAAATTAGGTCTATGTTGTTGATTTTGGTATTGATTTTGATTGGTATGGAAACTAGGTCTGTATTGTGGATTTGTAAATGTCCTGTGTTGATTATGTCTGTACTGGTTTTGGTTAGGGTTAAAATTTGGTCTATATTGTGAATTGGCAAATGATTGTTGTCGGTCATTTTGATTATAATTTTGATTAGAGTTTCTGGGCTTAGTATTTTTATTATATAGTTCCTTGTCATTTTGATTACGTACGTAAACTTGTGATTTTTCAAGTTTACCACCGTAGTAGCCATAGCCTGATTGAATTAAGATTTCCATAGCACTTTCGAGAGTCTGTGGATTCCTACAAGCCAATATTGTTTTCATAGGCTCTGGTATTTTTTCTTTAAAAATATTCAAAGCTGACCTCATATTATTATTTACTATTGTTTCTGAGCCTGCATTTGTTCCCATTATAAGACTAGCTTTGTTGTTAAGTCTTCTTAACCTGTCTTTTATTTCAGTGTAAAAGTCTAGTGTATTAGTTCTAAATCCTACTGATCTCATTTTGTCGTACAATTCTTCTAGGCTTAATTTCTCACCGAAATTATTTACTAAAACATCTTTTATATCTGTCCACGATTGGACGTGAAAATTTATTTCTATAACTTCTCTTGCTCTACCTTGAAGTCTACTTTTAATAATGTCCGAGAAAACTAACTGTGACATTTCATCATATTGCGTAAGTAAAGGATATATTCTGTCTACTAGTGTAATGAAATTGTATAGATCCCTTCTATCTCCATTGAATTCTGGGAGAGTTTTCAAGTATTTTATAGGGTCTAAAGTTATAGAGTGTACTACTGGTTGGGCCATGATAAAAATTAATTAACGTAAAATTGTTTCTATAGTAAAATGTTTTTTTTTCTATTATATATATATATATTTTTTTTTAGCGGTAATTGTTGTTGGATTTTATTAAAAATGTATTTTACTTCTTAAAAAAAAAATTTGCTACAAGATCTGAATTTAATTAAATACTTATTGCTATTACATTAATTTACTCACATTAATAACTTAGTAATAACTGTTCCAGAAATATGGGTAGATTTTGTTGATTGATTTTTTTTCTTGTAGAATTCCTTAGTAGTCTTCTTTTTAGTTGTATCCTTGTTAAAAATTTTGTTGGAAGATTATTCTTCTTGTCCCTTTTTTTTCAGAAATAAGTTTCACTTCACTTTTGAACTTTTAAGTCCGTAGAATTATTTCTCGAGTTTCTTTTTTTTTATTCAAAAATAAAGTTCCCTTTTTATGTTTGGGTCTGTAGAATTATTTGTCAGATCCTTTTCAGTTCACCTTTATATTTTTGGTCTGTAGAATTATTTCTCAGATCCTTTTTAGTTCACTTTTGGATTCTTGGTCTGTAGAATTATTTCTCAGATCCTTTTTAGTTCACTTTTGGAAAATTATTCCTCCAATATTTTTACACTTTAATTTAGGAGAATTATTCCTCACTATATTTTATTTTTCACTTTACTTTAGGAGAATTATTCCTCACTATATTTTATTTTTCACTTTACTTTAGGAGAATTATTCCTCCATCCCATCCTCGTCGCCAGATTTGTTTTGAGGATTTTGGTTTTTAAAAAAAATAAAAACACTTTTTTAGTTATTCTAAAAAATGATCCTCTTTATTTGATTCAAAGTATGTGAATGAATTTCTTTCTTAAAAAACTTAGTATTAAATATTGGATTTTACAAAAGAAATGCTTACTTCTAAATATTATTGATTCTTAATAATTGTTCTACTTTCAATACTTTAAATAAAGAAATGCTTATTTATAAAAACAATGTTTTGAAAATTTCTTAAGTGTTCTTAAGAAATTTATATTTTAGGTCATTAAACAATTTGGGTGTTCGTTGCGAAAGAAATCGTTTAACTTCAAGTGCATACGTACAAAAAATCATTTAACTTCAATTGCATACATACTTGTATGTTTGTATGTATGTTTGCATTTTTATTTTATTTTAATTTATTATTCTTTTTCTTTATAAAAAAATGTTGCAGCGCTTATTTATATCAAATTACAAAGGCGTTAAAATATCTAGGGAAATATGAATAAGAATATTAAATTATTATTTTATGAGGGGTTGTTATCGTAACTGTTAGTATCGAATGAAACGTCAAAGTTTGAAAAACGATAATAAAGAAGTAACCGTGTTGAATTTAATTGTTAAATAAAGTAACAGTGTGTAAAAGTAAGATTCTGCAGTGTACATTATTTAAATAAACTTAACAAAAAGAACTTGCGATTAAATAAACACGTTTAAAAAGGTTAAACGTAAAAATATGGTTCACTTGGACAGGCAAAAAAATCTGTAGCCTTAAAAACTTTATATAACTTGAAATTGCAATCACGGCCATACTGTTTTAGTCCATATAAAGATTTCTTGAGCTTTAAAACAGCATTAGCAAAATTGTTGAATCCGCTATGAACATTATCGAAGGCTTTAGAATGGCCAATTGTAGTATGGGAATATATATTATACCACGTTTTTTAATTTGACTTCTAATTTCCACTGAGACATCAATCAAAATTGATATGCAGCTATGTTTACGTTGACATCCAGACTGCTTAACAGTAAGCAAGCTTTTGAAACTCATAGGACAAAAATTGCAAAATTGCTATGGATCGACAATCTTGTCTGCTTTAGGGGTTGTAATTATATTTCCTTGTCGCCACATAGGCGGATATGTAGTCATGTATTACCATTATTAAACAAATGTGTAATATAAAACAAAATATATGGAAATGTGAATTAACCAAACTGTGGATGAATTCCATCGTGACCAACAGAGTTGTATTTTATATCACATAATGCCTCTAATACATCTTTCTGCGTAAAGTGATTGAAATTAAAAAAAAACTGTAGCTGGTGATGATTTAAGCCACCAATGTTATTGGAGTTATTGTTGTAATCGATGTCAATTTGTGGCATTAGTAATATTTGCAAACTGTTGATTTAATTTATACACGTGGACTGCATTATTTTCTGCAACATTTGTCATATATAATACCCATTTTTTGGATCACTTGCATTTTAGATCTAGAATCTTTGGCGCTCTTATTTTTATTCAGCGTGGCAAAATATTCAAAAAAATTACCACGTCTCCTCCATCGCTTATTTTCTAAGCGGTATTTTAAAATAAGATTCTCGCAACCACAATCGCCATCAATTCTGGTTCACAGTATTATAATATAGTTTAGTATAATAAAGTACATTTTGTTAATGTTTATATGGCTGGGGTGCCAAATTGTATTCTATTTTTATAATTATATTAATTGTATTAATATTTATAATACATATCATTGTTAATAAATTGACAATACATTTAAGATTGGTCATATGGATTATGTGATGAAATAAATAAATTTTAAATTTACATTTGGCCTTGATGTGTATCTAGAACCAAAAGAAAATATTGTCGAATTAACGAGCTGTGTTATGATGGTATATTGTCTTGGATTCTCAATTGTATTTCAAAGTAAAAACATCCTAAAATTGTGAAGTAACTTTCATTTTCGTTGCTATATTTTATTAAAACGTTATGTATTTTTTTTTTTAAATATCACACTAAATTACGAGGGGTTGTGCAGAGCAGACATATTTTTTCATGTTATTATAATGCCTATGACTTTATGACAGTTTGTGAATTCGATAAATATTGTAGTCATACAAATATGAATGATTTTATTGTCGAATGGAAATACGCTGTAACTCCCAGCGATATAAATAAATAAAAGTTGAACGTGACTACAAATTTTGTTTTGGAGTATATTCCATACATACCAAAAAATGTTGTCGTCTTTTACCATAAAAAAATCTGTGTAAAAGTGTTGATTCAATACCACATATTCCACATATTTCTTTGACGAATATTTTAAGTGTGAATATTAAAGTGGGACAACTTGTTCGCAGAGAAAAAACCTGACAAAGAGTATAGCAGAAATGTAATCTGCGTAAAATTCGAAGAAAATTTTACAAATTATCAGTTATTTATCAGTTAAACGAAATAAATAATTTAAAAAAAAAAAACTGTGGTTAAAGAAACTTTTTATTCATTTTGCAAATTTTTTTTTATTTACTTGTTCTTCTTTATGTGTGCATTAGTTTGATTTCTTGAATGTTCTGCAATAACTGTTTTTTTATTGATTTGTGCATAGTTTCAAGCAGTAAGCGTTTAAAATTTATGCTCTTTAACATCAGTGAATGTTAAAGTTTAAATAAAATCTGTTTCAGATATGGACCAATAGTCCACTCTCGATAGTTGACAAAGGCCAGCAAGATTTTAGGAATGTATGTAACAACAAATTCTTTATCGAAAAACTGTGCCAATGTGAAGTACTATAAACTCTGTGACATATGATAGAAGGTAACCGCGATGATACTATGGCAGTTGCCAGAACATAAAACCACAAATGGAAAGCAAAAAACACCTCATATAATGTATACTTTAATTTAAATTTTTGTTAAAAACAGTTTTAATATTTAATATGCTTACTGAAAGTTGTTCGTTTATTATGAAAAAAAAATAAATTAATTAATTGTTAAGTAATTTTAATTTTTAGGCATGAGTTCGTTTTTTCTTTCTATTCAGAAAGAGAATTATTTATTTAATATGGACAACCTTTTTGAAAACAGTAAAAGTTTTACTTTTATTAGACATTTAGCTGAATGGAATGCATTTTCTATGCCGCTACACACGTTATCAACATTCTTTGTGTCTTATCTACAAATTGTGTGTCTAAACAACTTCTATTTATACCAACATTTAAGACAATAAATAATATTTGCAGTTCGAAAAAAAACAATAAAAAATAAATAAACTTTGGCATGCAAATTTTGATTTTAGAAACATGATTTCTAAGGAAAATTTTCTTAGAATTTTCCGCAAATTACATACATATACACATACATATGTATATCGCACCCTAAATACAAAAGGGTCACAACGCAAAATTTTCCAAAACTGACTTTTTGCATAAATTAATTCAGAGTACATATCTCCAACTAATGCAAAAATTTCTTTCACATCACTATCTTCTTTAACTGGAAAAATACAGTTATGTATATTTTTATGTTAAGTGTGTTGCTTATGCACGATGAACTAAAGAGAATTATTTTGAGTTGCGTTAATGTGCTCAAGAACAACTGATTACTTTTGTTACATGTAAAGAGTTTCATTTTGAGTTCTGCCTTTAATATTGTAAAAAGTGATACATTTCGTAGTATATTATTTTGCATTGTGCTTCTTTAGTTGGAAAAAGTGAGTTCAATTAACAGTATTATTTATTTATGTGCCTTTTTTGATTAAATAATCGTGATCGCCGTAAGTTTTATAAAAACATACATTTCATCACTCCTGTAAATTTTCTTATTATTCTGCTTGCTCTTCAGTCAGCGGTTAGGAAACTTACAAAATTAAAACATTTTATCAGTTGAAGAGGCAGAACTTGAGATATTACTAGTTAATCGAAAAAATTTCAGTTAAAGAGTTATAAATCCAAATTTTATTTTATGGAATTTACAATGTCAAGGCTAGAGTCCCTCAGGGTAGTGTGTTATGCCCAATTTTATATACAATTTTTACATCGGATATGCCCCTAATAAATAATGTACTAGTTGCAACCTACGCGGATGATACAGCGGTATTAGCTGCTGACACAGACTCGGACGTTGCATCACTATATCTTCAGAGAGGAATTTGGTTAAATAAATGGAAGATAAAGGTCAACACCGAAAAATCTTTACACGTAACGTTTACTTTGCGTCGTGGAAACTGCTCGCGTGTAACAACATTGATATTCCGCAATCTGACACAGTCAAGTATTTAGGTCTGCACATCGTTCGCAGGCTTACATGGAAAAACCACATTAAAGCTAAGAAGCAGCATCTTAACTTGAAATTCAAGCGCCTATTTTGGTTACTAGGTCCCAAATCCAAACTAAGTCTTGAGAATAAGGTAATTTTATACAAAGTAATGTTAAAACCAGTGTGGACATATGGTATACAGCTGTGGGGAACGGCCAGCAATTCCAACATTGAAATTCTACAGAGGTTTCAGTCGAAAACATTGAGGTCCTTATTTAACGCTCCGTGGTTTGTATCAAACAAAACAATTCATTATGACTTATCAATTCCGATGGTGAAAGGAGAAATTAGTAAATACAGCGAAAATTACTTGGAGAAGCTAAGTAACCATTGTAACCCATTGGCAATAATGCTATTAGATGACACAAACGAAGTAAGACGACTGAGAAGAAACCACGTATTAGACTTGCCATTTCGAACCTAATTATTTATACAATACATAAATAAAATTCTGTGTACATATTTGTAGATATTAATATAGATAAAGCTTTAAGATTTTTGTATATAATGTATATGTTATGAATTTTTGAAATAACTTTACCAATTTTTATTTTTGTATATTGTCGTTCTTATTGGAGTTCAACAATGAATGTTATTTTCTTATTTCTTATTTTATAAAATTTACTTATTGGATAGATTGTAAATAAGATGAATAAAAATAAAAAAAATAAAAAAAAAACACAATATAAAATTGAAAAAAAAAGTAAGCAGAACCTTCTTCAATATTGAATTTTTTCATAATGGAACAATATTTTTTTTAAATATTAGAATCATTTTTACATAAACAGTTTTTTGTCTCTCTTGAAAATTATAGTATTTTGAGTTGTGACCCTTTTGTATTTAGGTGCGATATGTATAAAAACGAAACACGTACGTGTTGTACGGTGACATTATTTTTGCACTTGCGAACATCTTATAGGAATGCATGGAAGATGTTGAAAATACGTAACACTCGTTTACATTTGCAACATCTTTTATCTTTCAAATGTTTAATTCCATGTATTAGAACAAAGAAAAAATTAAATGGAATTAATTTTCAAAATACTCCAGTAGTTTGATTAAATATTGATATCAAAGAGGAATAGCAATAATGTGCAATACGCAGAATAAGTTGAAGTTATACTGGAGTACAAAGGTGGTGAAGAATTCAAGAAACCTTTGGAAATTTGATAGATTTTATTTAAAAACTATCTGACTTTGAAATCGGAACAATCTTGTTGTGCGAAATATATTCCAAATAGAAGCTCCGAATTCTTTAAGAAGAGCGTTTGCATAGAAGAGACAACAACCCTATAAATAAGAGTTGTAATTCCACCAGACTAGTTCTCGTCCGCATCCCGCCGACAGTAATATATCTGCTGATTTTTGTTTTATATATTACCATTTATATGATAAATAAACCCACATTGCACAGGTTTTTTCAATTCAAGTTATTTAAAGTTAAAATGCAAAATTAAATTAAAAACAGAATCCGGCTTCTTGCAACTGCTATTTTCTGGAAAAAATTTTAACTATCTTCGAACGCATTTCCTTGATTGCTTCGCTAAAATCTTGGCAGCATGTTTTCCTCAGCAGCACACAACATTTCTATTTCAAAATGATTTAAATTATAATTTAATAACATTTCTCTGTCCCGATTTTTGGGTATGGGTATTTTATCGATATGCGACCACGTTATTATAACAGAAAAAAAAATTATTGTTTATGTATTTGCTTCCGCGATTAATAGATGGAGAATTTTCCATACAATTTTATCGTTAATCGCAAGAAAATAATAAATTATTAATCGTTTTTCGATTAATCCACCTACGTATACACAAAGATGTTTCTTTAAACAAAGTATGTAACCGTGCACATACACATGTATGGGGATTAATTTTCACCATTTCTATGCTTTATTTTCTAAGCCATTAGCAAATCAATAATTGCCTTCTGAATCAAAAGCTTCAATACTAGTAGTCTGCCTTACTATGACATAACAATGAAACTTATTTATGTATTATATAGATATACAAAACATACATAACATTCAACTTACTTGAGCGGAATAACCAAATAAGGTTGGAGCCCAACCCTTAGCTAAGCCACGAGCTCCTTCCTCCGCTATGGTAACTTTGAACCCATGGAATAAATTCTTGTACTTGGCAGCATCGACTTGCAAGCGGCACTTGACTAAATCCAAAGGTACGACCATAGTATGCGTGGTACCACAGGACAAGACACCACCTAGAGCGCACAGAGCAAAATATTTGTTTGATCCGAATTCGCAGGATTCACCTTCATTAGCAGACGCAGCTTGAATTTGGCGACCGGAGACGGGTCCAGACCCGCTAGCATGTGGTGCACATTCCACCCTGCTAAAAGGGGTGCGGAATGACGTATTCTTTGCAGCTTCTAAGATTGATGAGAACATTGTTTCCTTTTAACTTTGTACGATAAAACGTAAAACTGCGACTGAAAGAACAATGTAATTAAAAAGTGAAAGTTAATTTATCAAATTTATAACAATTTAAAGGCCATTATATAGAAGTTTTATTTTCACATTGCCCCTAATTTTTAGGTTACATAATGTTCAACTTTCAGAAACGCATTATTTTTATTGCTTCATTACTCTTCCGCTCCAAATTATTAATTTATATAAAAAGCTTTACTATTTTTATATATAATAAATTTATATTATGCAATTATTTTAAAATTTTCTTGAATCTTGAAACACTCACTAATCCAGCTACAACTATAGTTCCAGCCACAAGCACGGGATACGAGAAACAAGACTATAGAAAAGAATTTTTCTCCAAATTCTCCAGAAGGCAAAATTTTCTCCGTAGAAAAATGTGGTGAATTTTGTCTTAGTATAGGGTTGCTTATTACAAATATAGACATGGTTGTATTACATAATTGTAAAATGATCTTCCAACCCAGATACTTAGATTCCACAACTAATAATAATATTGAAAGAGGTCATCGGCGAAATGACATAAATTCTCAATTTTCAGTTCTTGTTGCATAAGAAACGTATATTGCTTCTAATGTTATGCAATAGGTCATAACAAAAGATTTTTTTCTTTAAATTTAGTTTATTAAATTTTCATTTTTAATATAATATAAGTTCAATACTTTTTAAACAGTAAATTTTTAATAACAATCAAAATAAAAAAAATAAAACTAAGAGAATTTTCAACTATAATCTTTGAAGAACCTTATTTCAATTAATAATATATTAAGTAAATTATATGTGTAATATGGTATCAAACAGTTTA
This sequence comes from Phania funesta, assembly GCA_963932375.1. Lineage (NCBI taxonomy): Eukaryota > Metazoa > Arthropoda > Insecta > Diptera > Tachinidae > Phania > Phania funesta. The sequence continues at coordinate 24,789,690 of OZ010656.1, forward strand.
AATAGCAATTGTGTGTTAAAACTACCTTATAATTTTTCTTTGTTTATAATTGCGTATATTGGTATTAATCTATTACTATTATTTCAAGTATTAATAATAATATAAAAATCCATTTTGTATATAATAAAACAGATGGATTTGTCCTTATTAACTATTAATTGCGAATAATACTAAATTTAGTACTTTTATTTTGTTTGGTACAAATTGTACTCTTACAACTCTGCAAAAAATTATACAAAATAAGTTTGTTTTGTTCACACGAAATCATTTTCGGTATTATTTCTTCACACGCGTATAAAAACAAATGTTTAGCAAAGTTAAGTAAAAATTCATAACCGTGTTTGGCTTTTTAACAGGATTTATTAAATTTGTTCATAAAAGTATATATTTTACTTAACGAACGAAAAATTCGCAAACATGGCTGATGCTGCAGCAAGGCAATTGCAGTATGAATACAAAGCGGTATGTGAAAAATGTTAAAAAAGCGTTGTCTCCAGCATAAACGTTTATTAAAAATTTAATGCAAATTTATGGGTATAGTGCATGAAAATGTAAAATAATTGCTATTTATTGCAGAATTCAAATTTAGTCTTGCAAGCTGATGTTAGACTTATAGAACGTCCAAGACGTGATGAGGCTACTGGTGAAGTTATGTCCTTAGTGGGCAAACTAGACGGCACACGAATGGGAGATCGTTATCAGCGCTCGAAGCCCGAAAAAACTGAGGAGCGAAAAGCCAAGCGACAGAAGCGTGACGAAGCACAATATGATTTTGAACGTATGAAGGGTGCTACTCTACTGTCTGAAGGCATCGATGAAATGGTAGGAATTGTTTATCGTCCCAAAACACAAGAGACTCGTCAAACATATGAAGTGCTTCTAAGCTTTATACAAGAAGCTTTGGGCGATCAGCCGAGAGATATTTTATGTGGTGCTGCAGATGAAATATTGGCTGTACTGAAAAATGATAAACTTAAAGACCGCGAACGAAAAAGAGAAATTGATGGTTTATTGGGTTCAGTTACCGATGAAAGGTAAATAAATGCTTCCTGTTTTTAATATTAGCATCTAACTAAGTACGTTGTGTTTCACAGATTCGCATTACTTGTTAATTTGGGTAAGAAAATAACGGACTTTGGTTTAGACGCTGTTACTGCTTTAAGTTCTAACGTGAATGAAGAACAAATCGACGAAACCTATGGAATAAATGTTCAATTTGAAGAATCCGAAGAAGAAAGTGATAATGATATGTACGGTGAAATACGTGATGAAGATGGCCAGGAGGAAGGTGAGGAGGCGCGCATTGATCACACATTACATGCTGAAAATGTAAGTACATACTACTTACAATTGTATTATCAAAAACAAATTATTTTTGCAATAGGTATTTTTTTTAATGATCATATTTTAAGAAAGATCTACTTTTTAACAATTTAAAAAATGGTTTACTCAATTCAAATTTTAGCACACATTCGTTAGATCATATTTATCGGTAAATAGCCAATTAATACATATGCTTTATATTTTATAATTACTTATATAAGTTTTGATTTGACGATTTCCATCCCTATGAAAATTAAAATTTTGAAGTTTTCTCAAAACAAAATATAATTCATTGCATCAAAGGCTTTGCTATAATAATAGTAACTGCATGTTAGCATTAATTTAGCGTATAGTTTATTCATAACCCATTTTTTAACTAAAAAACAGGAGCTTTTATCAAAGAGTCATCACAAGCAAAAAAAAGCAGACTGCTGTAAGTACTAACATTAGCCGAAGAACAGGCTCTTGAATTGGAAATTTCAGAGTTGATATAAAGTAAGTTAGCAGACGGATTAGTACTCTTTATGCATAAACTCTATGCTAATAACCTTCTAAGACTAATCATCATTTTAGTTAGCAGCGTTAGCAGTTCGTTGTATGTAGTGTAACTTTTTGTTATGCATATGACTGTTAATGTGTGTAAATATAAATTTTATAATCCAAGACACAAACTGTCCATACTAAAAGTTTTGTTAGACTGCCAACATAGTAACAGAGTTCTGTTTTGTGTTAACATAAATATGTTGACATAACATAATTTGGTGTATACCCATAAAATGGACCAGATATGGAAACTAGCTTGTCAATGTCTTACTATTTTATGTTTTGGATTATTTCTGAACGTTGAATGGATAATCTTTATGGAAACACTGACTTCTTTTAATAATTATATTAAGTATATTTATTTGAATTCATTCTCTTATGAAGACCTTTAGATACATTAATAATAAGACAGGACAACAATTTATTAATAAATTGGTATTAAAATCCCACCTGGAAGAATTATTAACAGTAAAAATATCATTGTATACACTTACAGCAAAAATTTTGGTATAAAGAAAAGATTATAAACATATTATTTGATAACAGTTTACCGAGACAACTTTCTTGTAGATTAATTATTCATTTAAAAAATAAAAAATCCTAATATTTGTTATATAGCCCAAGACTTATAAGTCGGTAATGTATACTCCTGGTACATAATTTTACGACTTATAAATTTTGCGCTATATAACGCTTTTTGTATAAGCGACGCGAAAAATCGAAAATCTTTAATAATGACAAATTCGAGAAGGGACCAATAGAGTAAGTGGTATACTTTAATATCCGCCATACATTAATAATAATGGTAAATATAGAATAGCTCACAAATCTCATTAAAAAATGGGATATGTCAAATATAGCTTTTAAAATACCTTGTAACGGAAATAATCAGAAGTGCAACAAAGTATATATATATATATTGGTACAACAAAAAATATGCTAATATGCTAGAATAGCCGGACATAAGTCGGATCAAAGATGTAGAAATTCACTTAAAACAGCTCTATCTTCCCATTGTTTTAAACTAAATCACTATCCTAACATTAAAAATTCTTCAGTTTTAAATATTGAGAATAATTATAAGCGATGTTTTATACTAGAAATGTTATAAATTTATAAAAGTCCAATAATATCTCAAAGAATTAGAAACCATATACAGATAATATCACTCACATATACATATGTACGAGGGCGGATCAATAATTCCGTGACTTTTCGAACTTGCCTCGTAGTTATATGATATGCAACACTTTTCCCATCAAGTACCACCTGCTAATAGACTACTCTCAAATTTTGAACAATTGTCGTCATGTACTTCGCGTTTAACATACAACCTCGTGTATTTGTCTAAAAATGGAAAAAAGTGAATTTCGAGTGCTCATTAAACATTATTTTTTGCGAAAAAAAACTGTCAATCAAACTAAGGAAAAGCTCGATAAATACTATGGGGACTCTGCACCATCGATTTCAATGGTAAAAAAGTGGTTTACTGACTTTCGTTGAGGTCGCACAAGTACAAATGACGCTGAACATTCTCAACGGCCAATTGAGGTCAGTACACTCGAAAATGTCGAAGAGTAATAGTGCGTGGGATTGTTGATGACATAGGCATTTCATATGGCAGTGTGGTTTCGATTTTAAATCATCAGCTGGCTTTAAGAAAGTTGTCTGCAAGATGGGGGCCGCGTTTGCTCTCAATTGACCATAAACGTAAACGTGTGAAAACTTCAAAGGATTGGTTGGAGTTGTTTAATCGCAATCCGGAGGAGTTTCTGCGGCGTTTTGTAACTGTGGATGAAACATGGATCCATTACTGTCCTCCGGAGACCAAGCAGCAGTCTAAACAATGGGTTTCTCCGGGTGAACCTGCTCCAAAGAAGACCAAGGTAAATTTGTCGGCCAATAAGGAGATGGCAACAGTTTTTTGGGATGCACGCGGGATAATCCACATCGATTACCTTCAAAAGGGAAAAAACAATAAACGGCGAATATTATATCAACTTATTCGACAGATTTAGTGAGGATTTAAAAAGAAAACGAACTCATATGGTCAAGAAAAGATAATGCTCGGATGCACACGTGTGCAGTCTCAATGGCAAAACTCTATGAATTGGGCTACGAATTGGTACCTCATCCGCCATATTCTCCGGATTTAGTCCCTCGGTGGAAAGAGATTTAACTCCAACGATAACATTTTTTACCAAACAAATTCCTATTTGAAGGTCTTCGATCCTATTTTAATTTATTTCTTGATGATGCCACACAAAGGCGTCGCACAGTGCTTTGTTCTATTATAACAAAAAAAAAAAAAAAAAACTATGACTTTTAGTGTAATAAAAGTGATTGTTCGATTGATAACAAAATAATTTAAACTAATTTCAAAGAGATTTACTTAACAACTTAGACTTTAAATGTTTCAAAAAAACAGTCAAAAGTTCATTGTTTCGACTAGGCGATTTAAATTTGCAATTAAATATGTAAATACATGGTTTTAAGTGATTTCGTCTCCGGTTTTCCATTTGTTTATGATTTAAAAAACGCTTAATTTTTAAATAAGTTTTACAAATTGTTAATGGAATATGCTGATGATTAATTCTTTTGAATAGTCCCAAGAAAAAATTTACAAAATTTTGTCGGGACGGTTTTCCGTTTAAATTTAAAGTGCATTAAAGCTGAGTGAAAGCACTAGAGGAATTCATTTAATTATCACGAGATCATTTTAGGTTTTAAATTGTATATTATAGACCAATAAGCCTACTAGTCATATTCTCCAAAATATTTTAAAGAGTATTATTGAAAAGATTATAGCCAGTACCAGATAGCTTAAACATCATTTCAGAATACCAGTGCGGTTTTCGTAATAAGCATGACACTCCGGAGCAGTGTAATCGTATCATAGCCTTTATGAGAGATACATTGGAGGCTAAAATATATTGTTCAGGAGTCTTTCTCTTGAGTTGTGATTCAATTTGAAAAACTTGCTTCCAACTTCGTTGTATTTATTATTAAAATCGTATCTGACAGATAGAAGTTACTATGTTAAAGTTAACTCTGAGAATTCTTAGATATGCTCTATTAAAGCAGGAGTCCCAGAAGGCAGTGTACTTGGGCCAATACTACACAATATTTACTTCAGACATAACAATTAAAGAAAATGTTAGTTGCAACTTGTGCAGATGATACGGCGATTCTTGCATCAGATACTTGCCCAAATAATGCTTCGATATAATTGGAGCAAGAATTGAATGTCATTTAATCAAGGTTAAGCAAATGGAAAATCAAAATCAACACTGAAATCTTATCCCATATCACTTTTTTTTACGTCGAGATAATTTCGACACTGTGTGCTTATATAATAACCCAATACCAACATAGCTGCGTAAAATACATCGGATTGCATGCAGATAGGAGATTAACATGGAATGTTCATATTAAAATGAAGAAGGAGCAGTTAAATATCCTATATTGGCTTTTGTGACCAAAATCTAAATAAGGCATAGAAAATAAAGTAATTTTGTATAAAACCATTTTACAACCTGTTTGGACTTAGGGGTTACAACTTTGGCGAACAGCCAGGTACCAGTCAAAAACGTTACGAACAATAATAAACGCTTCATGGTTTGTATCAAATACAAAATGATCTCCGCATCCCAAATCTCAAAGGTAAAAAATTAAATTGAAAGATTCAGGTTAAGTTAACACCTCAACCCACTAGGACCTGCCTTTCAGAAATTAATTATTATATTATCTTTTAAAATCATATCTTAGTATTTTCGTTTACTTATGTTGTTCTTATTGGAGTTTATCATATTATTAGCATATTAGCATATTGTCAATGTTTATTAAATCAAATTTACATTTAGTGGACAGATTGTAAATATATGTATATAAAAAAAGAGTTGTATATCAAATCTATATACATAACAAACCTTCTTGACTAGCCAGAAACTTGTTTGTAAATGGAGAAAGCGTAGGCAGAACAACGAAAAAAAAATTGTTTGTGGTCTTTTGTATAAGGAATACGTGTCGATGTTCCTGTTGAGCATAATTTGTTGGTTCTCATCGAGATTGTTTCCTTTTTCTCAGCATTGTTTTATTTTGTCTGTATGTATTTTGTTTGTGTGATGGAATAACAGAACACGAACAGACTATCAGCAGCATCGGTCTTCACGAGCAAAATTCCTGTGCGAACAGTAATCTCTACGTTGGCAGAACAGGTTTATGGCTAGTCAAGACTTAAAAATTAAAAATATATGTTATATTTATTACTTACAGTGTCATATACTACTGTGGGCAAAAAATAGTAAGACTTTGTTCATAATTTTAAATTTATTTATTCTGCCAAATCTATTTCGTCCCCCTTAAAGTAATCCCCCCAGCTGCAATACACTTATGCCAACGTTTTTTCCAATCCTCGTAACAGTTGTTATAGTCAATTTCCGGAATAGCCTTCAATGCGCGTAGCGATTCACGTTTAATGTCTTCAATTGACTCAGCACGGTATCTCCGGAGGGGTCGCTTGAGTTTGCTGAACAGCCAGAAGTCACACGAAGCTAAATCAGGCGAATACGGTGGTTGTGGAACGATATTCATTGAATTTTTGGCGAAAAACTCACGAAGAATCAATGCGGTATGCGAAGTTGAATTATCGTGGTGCCAATACCAAGAGTTGACGGCCCATAATTCCGGCCTCTTTTTAGGAATAGCTTCGCGCAAACGACGGATAACAGTCAAATAGTATTCCTTGTTGACAGTTTGGCCGGCCGGAAGGAATTCGGAGTGCACCACACCTCGATGATCGAAGAAAACTGTCAACAAGACCTTTGACTTGCTTTAACGTGGTTTTTTCGGCTTCGGCTCACCTTTTGGCACAATATTCGGCGTAGATTTGTAACCCGTCGCCAGTTATAATTCGTTTAATGACATCCTGGTAGTCGGAAAGCATTGTTTGACAGACGTCCACGCGACGCTGTTTTTCAAGTAAATTGAGTGGTTTTGGAATCAATCGTGATTTTACTTTCTTAGTCCCAAATGATCTTTTAAAATGGTTTTCACTGATCCCTCCGATATTCCAACGATATCAGTGAAGTCTCTAACTGTTAATCATCGACTCTCGAACACCAATGCCTTGATTTTATTGACGTGTTGATCATCAGTTGATGTTGATGTTGATGGCCGTCCTGGACGCGGTTCGTCGTCAGCGCGTTCTCGACCCTCTTTGAATGATTTGTACCAATCAAAAACACTTGCTCGCGACATACAATTATCACCGAAGGCGTTTTGCAACAATCTGAACGTTTCGGCACCAGAAATTTCATTCCGCACACAAAATTTAATGGACCTTCTTTGTTGAATAATTTCACTCATTGTAAAAATCACCGAATATAAAAAAAAATTTTTTTAATTAAAAAGTATTACTATTTTTGCCCACAGTAGTATGTAGATAAAAACAAGAATGTCAATGCATATTCATTATTAATGCACATTGGTCCAGCGCTCTAAGGCAGGCGGCTACAACTTACTGACTCACAAAAAGCGATTCTTCAAAACCTAACATTTTAAATGTCTTACAATATGACTTAAAAAAAAGAGGGTGTCAATTCGACGTGCTTTTTTATAATTATTTATGTTGTTTGTTCTCGCATAACTTTGTCATTTGTGGACGGATTGTGGTTTTGGCAAAGCCGTACAATAAAATATCGTGTTATTCAATGAGATTTTACAATTATATAGGTCATTAAAATTAGAGTATAACACTAATTAGGTTAAATTAAAACTTGCACTACATTTTTGGATAATGATTTCAATAGGTAATAACAATAATAATAAGTAATTTCCTTAAACTAGTTATAAAGGGATCTGAATGAGCCAAAAGCCTATTCGGTAGGCCTGTAGTCGACAATTTTGCCAAATTTTGCGGTGAAATAATTTTAAATTTGTATTTAATGACTACTTAATTACAATTTTGTAAACAGATAAAGGCACGTAAAAACCGAGTATAAAGTTAGACTAATTTTGAATTTGTTTCCGCTGATATAAAAGCCTGATGATAGACATTGCGAAATCGTGTAGCATATATATATAGCATATATATGCACAACTGTGTGACTTCACTCATTGATGTTAATGAAAATATACGACTCGAACTCGATGCAGGAAAACTAAACTTTTTTATTTGTCACAATCTCTCCAAGGAATTCGGTACTGTCAACCACACTATCCGGCGCTACATACTACTGAGGGCAAAAAATAGTGAGACCTTTTAATTTAAATTTCGCGCGGAAATCCATTCGTCGAAAATTTTTTTCTACATTGGTATGACAAGTGGTTTTGATTGGTACAAATTATTCAAAGAGGGTCGAGAAGGCGTTGACGACAAACCACGTCCAGGACGGCCATCAACTGATGATCAACATGTCAATAAAAACAAGGAATTGGTGTTCAGAATCGACGATTAACAGTCAGAGACCTTACTGATATCGGAGGGATCAGTGAAAACCATTTTAAAAGATCATTTAGGCCTAAGAAAAGTGAAATCACGATTGATTCCAAAATCACTCAATTTTCTTGAAAAACAGCATCGCGTTGACGTCTGTCAAACAATGCTTTCCGAATATCAGGATGTCATTAAACGTATTATAACTGCCGACGAGTCTTAGATCTACGCTTACGACCCGGAAACAGACGATCAATCGGCCGAATATCGTGCCAAAGGTAAGCCTAAGCCGAAAAAACCACGTCAAAGCAAGTCAAAAATGAAGGTCTTGTTGACAGTTTTCTTCGATCATCGAGGTATGGTGCACTCCGAATTCCTTCCGACCGGCCAAACTGTCAACAAGGAATACTATTTGAGTGTTATGCGTCGTTCGCGCGTAGCTATTCGTAAGAAGAGGCCGGAATTATGGGCCGACAACTCTTGGTTTTTGCACCACGATAATGCACCGTCGCATAACGCATTGATTCTTCGCCAAAAATTCAATCAATATCGTTTCACAACCACCGTATGCGCCTGATTTAGCTCCGTGTGACTTCTGGCTGTTCAGAAAACTCAAGTGACCGCTCCGAGGAAACCGTTTTGAGTCAATTGAAGAGATTAAACGTGAATCGCTACGCGCATTGAAGGCTATTCCGGAAATTGACTTTAACAACTGTTACGAGGATTGGAAAAAACGTTGGCATAAGTGTATTGCAGCTGGTGGGATTACTTTGAGGGGACCGAAATAGATTTGACAGAATAAATAAAGAAATTTAAAATTATGAACAAAGCCTTACTATTTTTTTTCCCACACTAGTACTTTAACTCTTTTTTAGCTTTACATCTATTTATTCTTATGAAATTTGCCAACTTACATTAAGTGACGAAAACGTTACTTTTTAGTCAATGGCAGGAAAATTTGACTTCCATATCCTTGCAGGGCAGTTTAAAATATATGCATAATCTTCTGTTCTTTGTTTACAGTTACTCGCCGAAGAGTCAGTGAATGTGAAAAAAGAGCGTGGCTTGCATCCGCTCGATATCGATGCATATTGGCTTCAACGTTGCCTTAGTAAATATTATAAAGACGCAATGATTTCACAAGGCAAAGCTGCTGATGTTTTGCGCATTCTTAAAGATGCGGCGGACGAAAGGGATTGTGAAAATCAATTGGTGCTTCTACTCGGTTATGACTGTTTTGATTTTATTAAACAGTTAAAACTCAATCGACAAATGATATTGTACTGTACAATGCTTGCTTCTGCTCAGACCGATAGTGAAAGACAACGTATACGTGAAAAAATGCGTAGCGATAGTAAGTTAGCTAAAATCCTTGTGCAATTAGATACGGGCAAGACGGAAGATGAAGAGGGTTACGGTAATTGTTCGCGCACAAGCAAAATGGATAAATCGCAAATGGATGACGGCAGTCAAGGAATGGCGGGTCAAGTACCCGGTCAACGGCAAGTTATTGAGTTGGATGAATTATCTTTTACTCAAGGTTCTCATTTCATGGCGAACAAGAGATGTCAATTGCCCGATGGATCATTTCGTAAGCAACGTAAGGGCTATGAGGAGGTTCATGTTCCAGCATTAAAGCAAGTACCATTTGAGGATAAAGAAGAGCTTCAACCCATTGAAAAATTACCAAAATATGTTCAACCTGTATTTGAAGGTTTCAAATCCTTGAACCGTATTCAATCAAGATTGTGGCGTTCAGCATTAGAGTCAGATGAAAATATGCTCCTGTGCGCTCCTACTGGTGCTGGTAAAACTAATGTGGCTTTGCTGTGTATGATGCGGGAAATAGGCAAACATATTAATGAAGATGGCACTATTAATGCTGATGATTTTAAAATTATTTATGTCGCCCCAATGAAGTCGTTGGTACAAGAAATGGTGGGTAATTTTGGCAGAAGATTGGCTTGCTATAATCTTACTGTTTCTGAACTAACTGGAGATCATCAGCTAACGAGGGAACAAATTGCCGCCACACAGGTAATTGTTTGCACTCCTGAAAAATGGGATATTATCACACGTAAGGGAGGTGAAAAAACGTTTACTTCTTTGGTACGATTAGTCATCATTGATGAAATTCATTTGTTGCACGATGAAAGAGGTCCTGTTTTGGAGGCATTAGTAGCGCGTACCATACGCAATATTGAAGTAACTCAAGAGGATGTGCGTTTAGTTGGATTATCTGCCACTTTGCCCAATTACCAAGATGTGTCCACTTTTTTGCGTGTAAAGCCGGACAAGGGATTGTTTTATTTCGATAATAGCTACCGTCCTGTGGCTTTAGAACAACAATATATTGGTGTAACCGAAAAGAAAGCCCTCAAAAGATTCCAGGTAATGAACGAAATTGTGTATGAAAAAACTATGGAACATGCTGGTCGCAACCAAGTCTTAGTGTTTGTACATTCTCGCAAAGAGACAGGCAAAACTGCCCGTGCTGTTCGTGATATGTGTTTGGAGAAGGACACATTAGGCAGTTTTCTTCGTGAAGGATCGGCCAGTATGGAAGTGTTACGAACTGAAGCTGAACAAGTGAAAAATAATGAATTGAAGGAACTTTTGCCTTATGGCTTTGCTATACATCATGCTGGTATGTCAAGAGTAGATCGTACTTTAGTAGAAGATCTCTTTGCCGATCGTCATATACAGGTTTTAGTGTCAACGGCAACTTTAGCTTGGGGTGTTAACTTGCCCGCTCATACAGTTATTATTAAAGGTACTCAGGTCTACAATCCCGAAAAGGGTAGATGGGTGGAGTTATCGGCCTTGGATGTTTTACAAATGTTGGGTCGGGCTGGACGACCTCAATATGACACAAAGGGTGAAGGTATTTTGATAACTAATCACGGTGAATTGCAATTCTACCTGTCGTTGCTCAATCAGCAACTGCCCATTGAGTCACAGTTTGTGTCCAAGTTGCCAGATATGTTAAATGCTGAAATTGTTTTGGGCACAGTTCAAAATCTAAAGGATGCCGTAAATTGGCTGGGCTATACATATCTTTACATTAGAATGTTAAGAAATCCTTTGCTGTATGGTGTAGGCCACGATGCTTTGAAAGAAGATCCTTTGCTAGAACAAAGGAGAGCAGATTTAATACATACAGCAGCTTTGCATTTAGATCGCAGTGGTTTAATAAAATATGACCGTAAATCCGGACAGTTCCAAGTAACTGATTTGGGTCGTATTGCTTCGCACTACTACTGTACCCATGAAACAATGATGACCTACAATCAATTGCTTAAACAAACTTTATCGGAAATTGAGCTATTTAGAGTGTTTTCTTTGTCCTCCGAGTTTAAACATATTGCTGTAAGAGAAGAAGAAAAATTAGAATTACAAAAGTTGATGGAACGAGTTCCCATACCGATAAAGGAGTCCATGGAGGAACATAGTGCTAAAGTGAACGTACTGTTGCAAGCTTATATATCCCAATTGAAATTGGAAGGTTTCGCTTTAATGTCAGACATGGTATTTATAACGCAGTCCGCCTCGCGTTTAATGAGAGCCATTTTTGAAATTGTTTTACATCGTGGTTGGGCTCAATTAGCTGATAAATGTTTGACATTGTGCAAGATGATAGATCGTAGGATGTGGCAATCAATGACACCTTTAAGGCAGTTCAAAAAAATGCCCGATGAAATAGCAAAAAAATTGGAAAAGAAAAATTTCCCATGGGAACGCTTGTACGATTTGGAACCTCATGAAATAGGAGAATTAATTCGTGTACCTAAATTGGGCAAAACTATACATAAATTTGTGCACCAATTCCCAAAATTAGAGTTGTCTACACATATACAACCTATAACTCGTTCTACTTTAAGAGTTGAACTAACTATTACTCCAGATTTTCAATGGGATGAAAAAGTCCATGGTCAATCGGAAGGCTTCTGGATTATGGTAGAAGATGTTGATTCAGAAATTATTTTACATCATGAATTCTTCTTACTAAAGGAAAAATATTGTCAAGATGAACATCAATTGAAGTTTTTTGTTCCCGTATTTGAACCTTTGCCACCACAATATTTTCTAAAAATTGTATCCGACAGATGGATTGGTTCCGAAACACAGTTACCGGTATCGTTTCGTCATTTACTATTACCAGAAAAAAATATGCCACCCACTGAGTTGTTGGATTTGCAACCTTTGCCTATTTCAGCTTTAAGAAATCCCAAATTTGAGGAATTCTATAAAGACAAATATCCTCAATTTAACCCAATACAAACACAAGTTTTCAATGCCGTCTATAACAGTGATGATAATGTGTTTTTGGGAGCTCCTACCGGCTCAGGTAAAATGACAATAGCTGAATTTGCCATAATGCGCTTGTTCTCTCATCAAACTGAAGGAAGATGTGTGTACTTGGTATCAAAGGAAGATTTGGCCGATTTAGTATTTGCCGATTGGCACATCAAATTTGCTCATTTGGGGCTTAAAGTTGTTAAATTAACAGGTGAAACCGGAACAGATTTAAAACTTTTGGCTAAAGGTCAAATAATTGTAACAACAGCCGATAAATGGGATGTCTTATCTAGACGTTGGAAACAACGTAAGAATGTACAAAATATACATTTATTTATTGTGGACGAGCTGCAATTAGTAGGAGGCGAAGATGGACCGGTTTTAGAAATCGTTTGTTCCAGAATGCGTTATATATCATCGCAAATCGAAAAACAAATACGAATTGTAGCTTTGTCATCCTCACTTGCCGATGCCAGAGATGTGGCGCACTGGCTGGGTTGCAACACCAATGCCACTTTCAATTTTCATCCTAGTGTTAGACCCATTCCACTTGAACTTCACATACAAGGATTCAATATTACTCACAATGCCACTAGAATCGCTTCTATGTCTAAGCCTGTTTACAATGCAATTTTAAAATACAGTCCCCATAAGCCTGTTGTTGTTTTTGTATCTTCGCGTAAACAAGCCCGTCTTACAGCAATCGATATATTGACTTATTCCGCATCAGATTTACAACCGAATCGATTTTTCCATGCTGAAGAGGAAGATATCAAACCATTCTTGGATCGTATGGCAGATAAAACACTAAAAGAAACTTTGTCACAGGGTGTGGCCTATTTACATGAAGGTCTCACTGCATCAGATCATCGTTTGGTAGAACAACTTTTCGATTCGGGTGCCGTACAAGTGGCGGTTGTAGCAAAAGACCTTTCTTGGGGCATGAGTATTTCTGCCCATTTAGTTGTTGTTATGGATACACAATTTTACAATGGTAAAAATCATTCGTATGAAGATTATCCTATAACAGATGTTTTGCAAATGATCGGCCGCGCCAATAGACCCATTGAAGATGCCGATGCTAAATGTGTCTTAATGTGTCAGTCTTCTAAAAAAGACTTCTTTAAAAAATTCCTTAATGAGCCTCTGCCAATCGAAAGTCATTTAGATCATCGGCTACACGATCACTTTAATGCTGAAGTGGTTACTAAAACGATAGAAAACAAGCAGGATGCTGTAGATTATCTTACTTGGACTTTCCTTTATAGACGTCTTACACAAAATCCCAATTACTATAATTTGCAAGGCGTTACAAACCGTCATTTATCTGATCACTTTTCTGAATTAGTCGAAAATACTCTGTCCGACTTGGAGCAATCTAAATGTATTAGTATTGAGGATGATTTGGATACATTACCTCTTAATTTGGGAATGATAGCAGCATATTATTATATCAATTATACCACTATAGGTAATTTCAACCACTTTTTCGACTCGATTAGTTGGGACTTATAATTAAATTTATCCGCCCTTTACAGAACTTTTTAGTTTATCGCTGAACAACAAAACAAAAATACGAGGTCTTTTGGAAATCATATCATCTGCAGCGGAATATGAAGATATTGTAGTACGTCATCATGAAGAAGGCATACTGCGCACCCTATCACAACGTTTACCTAACAAACTAACCGGACCTAACGACTCAGCACCTAAGTATGTTAAAGATTAACAATAGATACAAGTGTAAAATTACCAATATTCCCATTTTAGATTTAATGATCCGCACATTAAAACAAATCTGCTGTTACAAGCACATTTGTGTCGTCTGCAATTGGGTCCAGAGCTGCAGGGCGATACAGAAATTATTTTAGGCAAGGCCATACGTTTAATACAGGCCTGTGTAGACGTTCTTAGCTCAAATGGCTGGCTCTCACCGGCTGTAGCCGCTATGGAGTTGGCGCAAATGGTAACACAAGCAATGTGGAGTAAAGATTCATATCTAAAGCAATTGCCTCATTTTAATGCTGACATTATTAAAAGATGCACAGAAAAGGTATGTATGCTTTATTTTTTCTTTTTAAATATTAAAGATGTTGAAACAAGGATGATTTTAGAAAATCGAGACTGTGTTCGACATTATGGAATTGGAGGATGATGACCGTTCTCGTTTATTGCAATTAAGTGATGCACAAATGGCTGATGTCGCTCGGTTTTGCAATCGTTATCCAAATATAGAAATGAGCTTTGAAGTAGTTGATGAAAGGCGTATTAATTCGGGATCAACGGTTAATGTGGTTGTGCAATTGGAAAGAGAAGATGAAATCACCGGCCCTGTTATTGCACCTTTCTTCCCGCAGGTATTTTCAATTTCAACATTCGTAGTAGATTTCGGTTAATTTCCTTTTTTACATTTTTATAGAAACGCGAAGAAGGATGGTGGGTTGTTATTGGCGACTCAAAAACAAATTCGTTGTTATCCATTAAACGTCTCACTTTGCAACAAAAGGCCAAAGTGAAACTTGATTTTGTTGCACCCAGTCCGGGACGTCATGATTACACTTTGTATTTTATGAGTGATTCTTATCTGGGTTGCGATCAGGAATATAAATTCAGCATTGACGTTGGTGATTTTCAATCGGAAAGTGAAAGTGAATCAGACTAGGTTTGTCATTAATAGAACAAGCGGCTTTCGTACACGTATTATTTACATTTTAAATAAACATATAGTTGGTCATTTATCAGTAAAAATATGTTTATTACAATAAAATTAATACAGCTTTTGCTTAGCAAAGTAAGTTAAAACCCTTTTTTGTAGGAAAAACGAAAATTTCATGCTTGAAGGTAATTTATATCGGTTTTATTATATTCATTAGTTCATAAAACCGACCGTTAGCAACGTCTATAAACATCTTGAAGATTTCAAAAAGCAAATATGAAAGTGAGTGACGTCCAGTCGGACGCCAAAAATATTATGAGAAAAAAGGAAAACTAAACAAACTGTCAAACACTAAATAAACTGTCAAATAGTCTGATTGGTGTGCTCAGTGATGCAAACTTCGCCTTTTAAGCAAAACAATTTCAGGTAATTAACTGAGATTTTTAAAAGGTCATTGCAAACAGTGACAATCGCGACAAGTCACTAATGATAATAATTATAGAATAAAGGATATTTAGTACCGACAATTATAGTGGTCTGAACGATTATCCGTTTTTTAATCTAATGACGGAATGAATAAAAGTATAACGTGTAAATAAAAGAGCGGATGCATTTCAGAAACATAACTGCACAAAAATCCAAACACTTTACCAACTTGGATGTATTTAAATGCAATTACCTTAAAAGTATCTTAAAATCAATTCAATTTTTGACCGAAATCTTTTAGTCATTAACACCGTGACTAATAACACTTCTGCAGTGTAATCCCTCTTCAAATAAAAATATAAATAAATAGTAGTTTTTAAAGCGCTAATTAAAAATCTGTTCTCAATTTTTACAGAATTTTTTAAAAGTGCGTAGCAAATATGACTGTCTTAAGAGGGCGGTTAGACAAGTTTATTGCTCTATATAACTTGAGAACAGATCGTCCGATTTCGATAAACAAAATACCAAAGGATGCGATATACTTCTTTATATGCTCAATAGTTTCGGAGTTATTCGAAAATTAATGCAAAATTATAAAATAGTGTCAAGCATCTATCAGTATGATACACACTTGCATTTTAGGGATCTTATCAAAACCATACCAATTATATAGTTATATTAAAAACACACGTTTTTATATTTAAGTAAACTTAAGCTGAAAATAGTTAATAGCTCCATTATGATTACTGAATTCAAAATAATCTCTCAGCAAAATTTTACTTATTTAGCTCTATTTTTCGGGAAGTTATGTTGAAATTAAATTCTGCTTATCTTTTTCACTTCTCACCAATTTCGTTAGGATATTGATCTTAAAAGCACATACGTTTTTTTAAGCCGATCATGTTTCTCTAAATCAACTCTAGCTTAAAATTGCTGTCCATTGACACGACAGTCACACTTATTAAGCACTTTTTTACTCATTGGCACAGATTTTATAGTTAAAAAACCCTCACAAAAGGGCATTTTCAACACCAAGGTAACTTATTGTAGTACCACTGTTGCAGGTAGAACAGCTGTACTTCACAATTGCGCCTACTTTTCACCAAATATTGTAATAATCACCCCTTATTCCGTATTTAGCTTCCCACGAATCCAAAAAAGGAATTCCAACCATAAACTGAATCGTAAAAAAATTAAGAAGACCTAGAGTAATTTCAAAACTAGCTGTGTGAAATATGAACACAAAAATTAAGCAATTTTATAAACACTAAATTTTGTGCAATTAAACAGTGAATCAATAATTAAGACTAATAAGAATTATATATTGTGGGTACAATAATTAAATAAACACATCAGTTAAGTATGCAAAGGCAAAAAAAAACCCACGACATAAGCAAAACTATTCCAGTGTGAAGAATTCTGCCGCGCCGCGAAAATGTGCGATAGCACCGACGTTGTTGTTGAAAGAGAAAAACAAAATTTTCGACCTACAATAAATTAGAAAAAAAACTTAAAATTTTAATACAAAAAAATAAACAAAATAAAAAAAGATATGTTGGATCTTAAATGGAACCTTTAATTCCATTATTTTTTAATTACTCTGCGCCACTTAATTAACAACTCACAAAAACGTAGTTACGCTCGTAATGCAGAATACACACAATCGTAAAAACTTCAGTCGAAACAGAACGCAGAATATCAAAGTTGCCAAATGGAGAACTTTTCAATTCTACTCGAAATGCAGAATAGGGGTGAGTATAAAATATACGGCATATATAATACTTCTTCCGTCGTTTAATTTAACAAGTGTTTCCGAGTTGACCACGAAATCGCAACGGAGTACAATAACTTCCCAAGCTGAAAATTCTTTACTTTGAGTTTGCTATCGATGAAAGGGGAAAATATTGGCTACTGAAAATATGTTGTACGAGTCGCTTAAATTCAGCCCCTTTGTGTTACCTGAAGAGATAGAGGAGTAGAAGAGAGTGAAGAAATTCAGGGGAATTGAAGAAGGGTCGCTAAGTCTGTGCTGGTATGGAGTCACTGCTACACCAGCGACTACTCCTAATGAAAGAATTTATTCCTGCCGAAGGACTTCCGCCCGAGATAAGTCAGGCGTCTGTCTTCCAAGTCATGACAGAGGCACAAAAGGTGATATATCGTTTCTTCTTCATTTTCACAACTTCTACAGAAGTCATTTGCAGGCAGCCTCATTCTTTTCGCATAGCTGCCAAATTTGCAATGTCCGATAATCGTTGCAACGATATTCCTTGTGTTCTTTGAAAACTTAGCAGAGCTCTGGTTCGAGCCCTGTCCAAACTTGACCCGGTAATCTTAGTGATACTACATGTATAGCCTTAGCGAACCTACATATCGCATTATGGAGATTCTTCTTGCAGGCTGAGAGGGGTATGCCACATAACACAGCCCGACAAAATTAAAAAAGATTTTTGCTTCTTTGAATTCATCAACTGATTCTAGTTAATTTGGGTGCGCTGAATTCAAGTTTGTAATCAGTTTGTCTTTATCAGCTCTAGTTTTCATGATATAGCTTTTTTATACCCTCCACTCATGACCTCCAATTATAGCCGTCTGCCCGTCTGTCAGAATTTTTTTTTCATCAACATTTTTTATTTACTGTTTTTTTTAATTTTCAAATTATTCTTTCGTTTGAAAAGTATATTTTACCTTCCAGTCAACTGATAGGTATCAAACCGGTTCGCTTAAGATGTGCATTTTTGATGAATTCGGTTAATTTAACTAAGTAACTCATTTAGTGGAGGGTATATAAAATTCGGTACAAGCAGTTTCCGAAAATATTATTTTTTGTGTAATTGCTAGCTGATTAACGGGAATTTTATTTGTACAATATTATTGAGAACGTTATTTTTTCTTGTTGCACTCCAATGGCATATCGAAAGTTAGTTGCTTGTAAGAAGTGGTTCATTGCAGTTGGCAAAGTTTATTAAAAAAGTGTTGCTCTAAAAAGAAATGACTTCCAATAGAAGACGGTGTAAAAATTACGCTGATGCATTTTGTTATATTTGTGGAGAATACACCTTTAAAGAAAACATAAGACCTATTTCGAAATGTGTTAAAAAATCGTATTTAGATTACTTTGGAGTTGATCTTGGTGACCAAGATAAAAGCTGGGTTCCGCACATTGTGTGCTGTGTAAATTTGCGACAGTGGACTCAAGGAAAACGAAATAGGCTTAAGTTTGGTGTGCCGATGGTTTGGAGAGAGCCCAGAAATCATTTGGACGACTGTTACTTCTGTTTAGTGAGTATTGCTGGTATTAATAGGAAAAATCGAAATAAATGGCAGTATCCCGATTTACCGTCAGCGCGCCGTCCAATTCCCCATTCTGAAGATGTTCCCATTCCAAAACTGAATGATTCTTCAGAGCTGAGTTCGGAGTTTGAAGATAATACCGCTAATGATCTAAGTGATTGCGACAGTGTTTTCGAAGACACAGAAACTATTCCTCACCGTTTTAATCAATGCGAGTTGAATAACTTAATTCGAGATTTGGCCTTATCAAAAGAAGCGTCTGAAGTGTTAGCTTCGAGGTTAAATTATAAGAAATTGTTAGAACGTGGAACAATAATAACTTATTACCGCACTAGGGATATGCTTCTTTAACATTTTTTACTAAGGAAGACAATCTGGTGTTTTGTAATAATGTAAATGATCTTATGCAGGAAATGGGGCTATCCAAGTATCTACCTAGAGATTGGCGCCTCTTCGTGGACAGTTCCAAGAGAAGTTTGAAGTGCATCTTATTGCACAATGGCAATGTGTATGCATCAATTCCAATTGCGCACTCCACAACAATGAGAGAAGAATATAACAACATTGCATTAGTGATGAAAAATATAAAATACCAAGACCACCAATGGATAATTTGTGTTGATCTTAAAATGGTCAATTTTCTTCTTGGACAACAGAGTGGTTATACTAAGTACCCTTGCTTTTTGTGTCTCTGGGATAGTAGATCCAAGCAAAAATATTGGCCTACGAGAGAAAAAAATGATTGTTGGCGATAAAAATGTTGTAAATGAAGCTTTAGTTCCACGTGAAAAGATCGTCCTACCACCGTTGCACATCAAATTAGGACTCATGAAGCAGTTTGTTAAGGCTCTGAATCGCGATGAGGAATGTTTTGAATATATTTGCAGCAAAATGCCTAATCTAAGTAGAGATAAGATTAGAGCAGGAGTTTTTGACGGTCCCCAAATAAGGCAGTTTATAAATGACAACGATTTTGACAAGTCAATGACCGAAACTGAACGAAATGCGTGGGCATCATTCGTGCAAGTTATAAAAAATTTCTTGGGAAATAATAAAGCTCCAAATTATGTTCAAATAGTGGTGAATATGCTGGATAAGTTCAGAGACCTTGGCTGCAATATGAGTATTAAAATCCATTATTTGCACAGTCACTTGGATCGATTTCCCGAAAATTTGGGTAATTTAAGCGAAGAACAAGGAGAAAAGTTTCACCAAGA
Source organism: Phania funesta (assembly GCA_963932375.1). Lineage (NCBI taxonomy): Eukaryota > Metazoa > Arthropoda > Insecta > Diptera > Tachinidae > Phania > Phania funesta. Next base: position 24,809,884 of record OZ010656.1, read on the forward strand.
TATAAAAATTATGGAGAATCGGTACCAGGGAAGGTGGGATACACATATGATGGCAGACTACTGTTGGAATTTGCAAAGAGACTCTAATTCGGCTGTTCATTCCAGATTGTCTCTTAAAAGAAGCGCTACATCCTGTAACTAGAATTATATTTATGTATGTTATATTTTTAATGGTTTGTGAGAATTTTTTTTTATTTTAATAAATCTGTATGAAAGTTTTATTTTTTTTTAATTCCTATGGAATAGTTTTACTTTTTAAATACTTAAAAAATTTGGGATTTTTTTTTTACAATAACTATAACAGTAAATAAAAAAATTTGATAAAAAAAAATTTTGGGTAAAAAAGTTTTTTTCCAGAAAAAATGTTTTTTTTTTGCCAACTACCATAACTGTAAATAAGAAATTTTGATGAAAAAAAAATGTTGAAAAAACTGACAGACGGTCATAATTGGAGGTCATGAGTGGAGGGTATAAAAAAGCTATGTCATGAAAACTAGAGCTGATAGAGACAAACTGATTACAGATTTGAATTCAGTGCACCCAAATTAACTAGAATTAGTTGATAAATTCAAAGAAGCAAATTGAATGTTGGGCTGTGTAATTCATCAATGTGTGAATCCTGCAGCCTTGCTGCTCTCTTTGCCAGTTTGTCGGCCTCACAGTTACCCCTATTAGTTTCATGTTCACATACCCACTCTACAGTGATTCCCGAATGTCTCGGCATCCGATTTAAGGATGTCCGGCATTCCTGGACCAGTTTTGATGTTGTATAACCAAACATCTGTTAGAGACCAAATTGGAGCTAGGCTGTCGGTAAAGATTCGAATATCTCTATCAAATATTCGCTTCATCTTATTGCGAATAAAACCAATATTTTATTTCCAATATATCGTGCTTCATGGTTATTTGTAAAAACCTACAACTTTCGTTGGTTTATTTTTTTCACGAATTTTTGAAGAGCAAAAAAAAAATTATTTTACATCAAAATAAAAGTTTCTTTTGTCAGTAACTTCCGAATAACTCCGGAACTTTTGAGCGTTCGGTATTTTTTTTATATTTAGTTTATAGTGTAATAAACTAGTGTAATTTCGCATTCGTTTATATTTTTATTTAAAAGAAGGGATTCTTTTTTTTTGCAGAACTGTGTACCGTTCAAGACTTTTACCCAAAACATATCAGGAATAATATATTTAATATATTATTTCTTATAATTACAAGAAACTAGTCTAGTCAAACAAATCCCATCAAGTAAATAATAAAATTTATATTTAAATTCTAAACGAAAAACTTTGAAAAATAAGCAAGTGATTTCAAATCGGCAGCTTTATAAAAAATTTATTGTAATTAGAATTACTTTTTTTTATCAATTACTTGCAATTACTTTACCAATAATCAATTACGTGTAATTGGTAACTGGCAGTTACCAATTACAGTTGCTAATTAAAAATGTAATAGGATTTGTAATTGGTTAAATTTAATTACAATTACTGATAATTGATACTTTTCAATTACCCATTAAAATAATTGGCAACGACAAAGTCTGATTAAATGCAATTTTCCTATACACACTTTTTATTCAGTAGCACTTTTTACACAGTTGAGTTTCTTTAGATTTATATTCGGTTTACAGATACAACACTATCACGACTATCATCTGCGTTATTTGCAGAATCAAAATTTACCGATTGATCACTAGGCAAATTAAATATTAAAGCGTTTGAAACACCAGCATAACGATTTTGATTCAAGACTTGTGTAACAGAAGCTGCAGTGGAAGCCCCGAATCCACCTGGCTCTTGAGTGTTAAATACTTGAGCTTGCGCATTAGCTGCAGAGCTACCGCAGTCATAATTATTGTTATAGTTTATATGCGCCGTGGCGTTAGCAGTAGTTTGTGATTTGCCATATTGCTCTAATTGACGTTTAACACGCCTACGTTCAACCAATGCTTTGAAAATGTCGAAATCACTTAAAATGGATCTACGTACTCTGCTCAATTGAGTGCGTCGTTGCTTAGGCTTGATGAACAAAGAAGACTCTACAACAACTTCATCTACGGCTACGCCGTTGGCTGCTGTAATTAAAAATATATTGCTGAAAATTTGCATACATTGGAAAATGTTAAAAATAAAACTTACACAATTGTGTATTTGGCTGCGTACTTTCCTGATTGGCAACATTTAACTCGGCTGTCGTCAAACTAAATGCTATAAACATTATTAGAGATATTAATAATTTCATTTTCGATGGCTAAAGTTTTAACAAATAACATACAACGATCTGCACTAAGCCAACACCAAAGATACATTAAACTAATAATAAACTAAAAACGAAAATAACCAGCAATGGGTATCCAAGAAAGTATTTTATGGATACACTCTCACTTTTACACACAATAATTAACCACCTACCAAGAACTACACACATATCATACTTATACATATGCATCCGTACATAAATATTCATACTCCTTATATAAGCAACCAACCAACGAACCAGCTAGACAGCTTTTAAATCAATTTGTTAAAGTTCCTTCAACTTGAAAGTCCATAAAACTACGGTTTATTTTCCAATATTTTAAGAACTGGTGCTTTTGTATGCCGCTGAGAACATTTGAAGGTTTTATTTATTTTTACGTCAACCCATGTGCACGTTACAGTTACACTTAATAATAATCGAACATTAGGAGATTATCATTTGTTTTTCAAGGCATTATATGATCGATCTTTTCGGTTTTTATAGGAGCAATGCGGGTAAATGTAGTTTTGCATTTAGTATTTAGGCCTACACATACATATGTACTCGTATGTATGTACAGTATGCAAAGCCCATATTCGTACACACGCTAAAAATAGAAAATTTTCAAAATATTCAATACAATACTAAATTTTTTTTAAATTTTCACATTGATTTATTATTTTTATGGAAAAAGAAAACCTAAAATATAGGTATCTTATAATTTAAGCGTGAAATATTCACTTAATGGACAACTAAAACCGTATAAGGAATATTATTAATATTTTGTTGGATATCCTTGTTGCTTTATGACAGCATTTAGATGTCTTGGCATCGATTTCACTAGTGTGGAAGTTAATTGTGGTGATATTTTAATCCTTTCTGTTTTCAATGCTACTTTCAGGTCGTTAACGTTTCTAATATCGCAATGTTGAAATTTTGTTTTGAAAATTGACAACAAATTCTCAATAGGATTGAGGTCTCGACTTTGAGGTGGTGTTTTGAGGTATTTGGTGCAGTTGTAAAAGATCCTAAGTCTGGAATCCAGCGCCGTATGTTTGGGAGCATTATCTTGTTGAAATATAAGATCCCTGGAAATGCCCATTTTTTCTGCACTTTGCTTCACATTTTTCTTTAAAATATTTATATAGTCCCTTGCTGTCATAATTCCATTAATGAAATGTAGGTTCACAACTCCTGATGCTGAGAAGCAACCCCAAACCATTACCGAGCCTCCACCATGCTTGAATGTGGGAATTGGGTTATGGCGAAATTAGCTCGTGTTTTTCTCTCGCCAAATTTTAACGCGTCCATCCGATAATTTCAAATTTGGACTCATCTCTAAAAACAACTCTTTAGCAGAAGTTGAAATCTCTATTTTGGTACTTTTTAGCAAACGCAGCCCGCTTTTGCTTATTAATCATGCTAACAAATGGTTTTCTGACAGCATACCGACTCCAAATTTTTTAATGTAATTTCGAACTGTTTTTTGAGGTGTAACGTAAATACCAAAGTTCTGTTTCAAACTTACAGCCAGCGTAACGATACTTATAGAAGGATCGATGCGAATTTGAGCGACGTAGGAATTAGCAGCGTCTTCTTGTTATCTTGCACCCGTTTACATTCCGTTGCGATTTTTTAAATTGTCCGCTTTTTTTATATTTCGACGGGACGTATTGGATAGTATTAGCACTACGCTTCCTTATTTTGGCAATTTCCCGTAAAGATTTTCCATCAATGTGTAGATATATTACTATTTTTCGTTGTTCATCTGAATGTTCACTTGAATTTCCCCAACTCTTTATAATAATTCAACTGACTGATATTTAATGGAAACACAGACCGCAAAAAATCGGGAAACCGCACAAATAAAACAGAGTTTAAATCTGCCCTTAACAACAAGAAAAATATGGAATTTTTATCTGTATGAATACGGGTTTTGTTATCCATTATGTGAATACACATCCTTCTAGCGGTCGATTTGAGAGATGCTTACATATTATTTGTATTTGGTCATAAAAACAATAAATAGAAACGAAATTTTCAAAAAATTGCTTATGCGTTGAATGTTTTGTAAATTTTTATATTTTTATCGGGTGTACGAATATGGATTGTGTATACTGTATACGTTCGAACACTAGGCCTGTTCCAGGTGCATAACAAAATAGTCCGGACTATTGAGAGTAAACAGAAAATTAATCTCTGAATGTGCCAAAGTTGTCCGAAATTGCTGGAACGCAAAAAAACCACAATTGAACATCTTTAAATACTAATGGTGCCTACTTTCTCAAATAAATTTTATTTTAGTAATTTTATACGCTTAAAATGCATGATATTTTATAAGCAAAACATTTGCATCATTAGCAGCAGCTGTCCATAACTTCTTAACTGATCGATAAAAGTATTTGTTTTTTAAATAAAGTGATAAATATGCACAAATATATGTACTTACAACTTAAATTTATTGGAAAAATGTTCCGTTTTGCTTTTTAATAAATTTAAAATAAAAACTTTCTTCTGTTATTTAAAATTTTTTTGGCTTTTAAATATAAACAAAAAACAGCTGATAATTTAATTCTAATCCGAACTTACCCAAAGAAAAAGTTCGTACGACTTTGTACAGGAAATGAAAAATTTTACTCTCTCTCATTTTCTCTCAAAATTGCAGAAGAATTGTTATCTAGAACGCGTTTGGACTAACTCGGACTAGTTCGGACTGTGTTGTTATGCACCTGGAACAGACCTACTATTTGTCTTATAAGAATTTAGGTTTGAAAATTCAGCTAAGATTTAAAAAAAAATGGGGTTAATAAGTTCGGCGGAATTTTACTTTATAATTTGTATGAGTTTCCATGCTTGTGTCCGATGACAGGCGTGACAGGGTGAAATGAAACCGTATTATGAAGCAATTTGTGCCGAAAGTTATAGTTTCAGACCTATTAACAAGAAACTCAAAATTGTTATCCATACCAAGGACCAACTGTCTCAATTTTTAAATCTCCAAGAATTATTTGTCTCGATTGGCCTTTTTATATCTTATTTGACTGGACTTTTGCACAATCGAGGGCGGATTGATATTGAAGCTACCTAGCGCTAGATAGCAGCACAAACACAAAAACTTTCTTTTTTAAAAATTACAATCTGTCAAACGTCAGCTGTTAAAATTTCACCCAAATTCATCGATTAGTTTATTTGTTGTAGTCGTTTGAATTAAGCAACTTTTGTGTTGCTTGAAAAATGGAAAAAAGTGAATTTCGTGCTGTGATTAAACACTATTATTTGAAATGGAAAACGGCGAAAGAGACAAAAGAAAAGCTCGATAAACATTACGGTGAGTCTGCTCCGTCAGATTACATGGTAAAATATTGGATTGCTGAATTCAAACGCGGCCGAACAAGCACTGCAACAATACCATTAACACGAAGGCCAAAAGAGGTGGTTACTGAAGAAAATATCAAGAAAATCCTCGATATCGTTATGAATGATCGTCGAATTGGTTGATCATTCACCTTATAGTCCAGATTTAGCTCCTAGTAACTTTTTCCTGTTTCCAAACTTGAAGAAATGGCTCGCAGGATAAAGATTAATCTCAAACGAAGAAGTAATTACCGAAACTGACGCGTATTTTGCGGGGTTCCCAAAATCGTATTATTCAGATGGTCTAAAAAAGTTGGAATATCGTCGTACTAAGTGTATTGAGCTAAAAGGAGACTATGTTGAGAAATAAATGGTTTTTGAAAAAAAAAAAATTTTTTTCCTACTTAGGTAGCTTCCATATCAGTCCGCCCTCGTACATATCAATATTGTAGGTAGGTATTTAGAGTACAAAATTTGTTTAGTTATTACTACCTGGCATGGCAATAATTGTATTTAGTTGTGAATGTGAGTAAACTTGTTTTCTTTAGGAGTTATATACATAGATGGGGTACGATTGCTTTAATATTTCAAATTAACTCGTTTCATAAATATAAAAGTAATGGGAAAAATGTAGTACATGCATATAGTATACACTCCTGTTCTCTTGATTAGATTTACATCATTTTTGTTACTTAGCAAGCCATGTATGTATTTTGATATTTTATGGGTAGAAAAAAATGATACTTACTACCAGCGTAGAGCGGAAGCCAAAAGCATATCAACAATTTTTGGAAATAAAATGGAACGGTATTTTTGGCATAATTTTTTCGAAAAATTTACAAAAGAAAATTTTGTTTATTTGATTTTCGATATTTTGATACTCCATTGTGCAGCATCATCAGGAAATCAAATATTTTTTTTAACAACCAAAAATATATTTTACTTCCTGATAATGCTACACAATGGAGTAGCGAAATAAAAAGAGTTCAAGAAAAATCCATAATTTGATTAATTTAGTTGTAATATTTTAATTATTTTAATAGTTGGTGTGGGGTCGTGCATGTTTTAATATTGCAAATTCAAATATACGATTTTTTCGCGAGACACAAACTGGCTTCAAATAGTCCAATGAAATTTTTGTTCCAACATTCTTTATAACTTGAATAAGTTACTGCTTGTCATTGAATTCTCTTCCTCCTTCATATACCTTCCGGGCAATCCAACCCCAAACACATTCAGTTTTAATTATGATCTGGTTTACCCAGTCATCTTATCGCATAGAAATTATCACGCATGTTCTGAATATCACGTGGTTTGAATTACCGAACCGTTTTCTTCGAACTGAATGACTTCTATGAGTATAATTAATGTTCTCAAACATATGGAAATTCTGGATCACTTGTATTAGATGAGCGATAGATTATAAAACTTAAGATAGTTTCCCAAAAGATCCCTGTGTGCAAAAAGATCTAGGCTAGATATCCATTGGAGAATTGTATCCATATGAAAGAAATGTTATGGTAGAATAACTAGGTTTGTAATCAGTCAGCTTTTTCTTTCTGGAATATGACAAAGTTTGATATTCTATTTTCTGCAGATTTTATCGTATCAAAACTTACATTAGATATTAGCTAAACAGTAACGCATTTTACTCATGTGCCAGATTTTGTCAGCTGATCCGCAAAATATCAAAAACTAATTTTGATATACGAGCCTTTAATTTTTCAAAAAAATCAAGTTAATGATAACATAAATTACAATGTATTGCCATCCTTTCCTTTTAAGAAATTTTGCTATGAAGTATTATTTTGAATTATTTTTTATAAGTGGGAAAATCAGTTTTGAAATTTATATTATAGTAATAATAATTATGTCACCCTGTTAAAAATGCAACCATGCAATGATTTTTGACATTCCTTTTTTTTGTGTTATGATGCTACTTAGAACTTTGTATTTTTAACGTTCATGAGTTAGAGAAGAAAAGTCAAGTGGCGTCTTTCTAGAACGTGCGTACGATCGTTTTAATGACTTTAAATTAGCACTCCAAATTACTGAATTAAACTAAATAAATCGTTTTTGTTCTTTTAAAATTAATGAATCGTTTTTACTTTTATTTCATCCTGACATTGATGTCCACGACTACTGACATTATTTCAGAAGTGGGATTGTAAATCCAAATTACGTGCGGTAGAAATTTCTATTTAGCAAACGGCTTAATAATTCTGAGAAACGTAGAAATGGAAAACTTTTATAGTTTGACGGTCAAAAGCTTACAAGCGAAATGCAAAGAATTTGGAGTGTCGTGTACGGGAAATAAGAAGCAATTAATCGAACGCCTTGAACATTTTAACGGAACACGAAAGACGAAAAGTATGACGGAACGTATTAATGAGCTGGAAAAGGCAGTAGCAGAAATGCATGCGGTATCGGTGCGGTTCCAACCGTCAGAAGCGTCTTCACCGTTGCAAACGTTTGCTTCTCCCGAAGGTTCTCCAGTGCGTAAGACTAACGTTACAGTTTCATACGGAAACAATCCACCTGTTTCATACGGAAACAGTCCCCCTGTTGTCACGCCGGACAACACGATTATCGGTGGCGAAACCATAGCCACATCCACAGATGTAGAACATCCTCAAATATTGCAGCCGTCAATTCGTCAATCAATATATGTTTTCAGCCTAAAACGATCCCTCCATCTTCACAACATGTGCTTTACAGTTCCGCAAGACCACAGGTGCAATCGCAACACGTTTTGGTAAACCACAATAGTGCTGGTATGCCCCAAGTTTGTTTTTCGTCCACAACGCCACCTATTAGTGGACGTCAATACGGTTTTTCTTCAAACAACGTACAGACGTCACAGCAATCCTCGTGTTATTCAACAGGTGCTCATGCACAGAGCCTGCCGTCCAACTTCGTCCCAACGCATTACGGCCAACAATCGTATCATCCGCCAACGTATAATGTTTATGAGCCACAACAACCGTATGTACCTCCCAACAGTTACCAGCCAGTATAATGATGTAAGAGAAATGATTTCAATTTTACCAGAATTTAATCCTTCTGTAGATGAGTCTTTAAATTCATCTCAATTTGTTAAGCGTGTTAATGTTCTAAAAGCAGCTTATGGTTGGAGTGACTATAACCTCATATTCGCAGTACAACAAAAGATGCAAGGTCCCGCAAAGTACTGGGTTGACTCGCTGCAAATCGTTTTCGAGACTTGGCCACATTTTGTAGAAAAATTCTTAAAAGATTTCCCACACATGGATAATTCGGCGGATATCCATATTAAAATGTGTCACACGAAGCAAAATCCAAACGAATCCCCAACAGAATATTACTTCAAGATGTTTGCCTTAGGTACCAGGGGTGGGTTGCCTGAGTCCACCATAGCAAGACACATAATAAATGGTATTAATGAACCCGATTTAAAAATTATTAGTTATTGCAATTATAATGACGTCACCAATTTCAACACAACAGCTCAGAGGCAAGTAAAACCAACGCCGTTAAGTGATAAAAATGTTAAGACACAGTTTGTTAAGAAAAACCCTGATAATACTTCTTCGGTAAGTAAAGTCAAATGTTATAACTGTTCACAGCTACCATAGAAGGTTTTGGTGATGGTCAGTACGAGTGCGACGGTAAGGTACATGTAGTCTTGGAAATTGATGATAATTCGTTTGAGGTTGACTTGCTTGTCGTCGAAGATGAATTTTTGAGTGAACATATTTTACTGGGTAGAGACGTATTATGTGGGCGAGGTAAGCGGTTAATTATTGAAGACGATGACTGTCGCCTGGAAAAACTGGACAATGTACAGGTTTCAGAAGAGCTATCACCTACTGAAAAAGAAAATTTCAAAGCCGTACTTTTAAAACATCGCAACTGTTTTGCCGAAAGTACTTCCGACCTCGGAAAGTGTAACGTGACAAAAATGAAGATTTCTCTAACATCCGATAAACCGAACCAGTCTAATCCCTATTGTGTACCGTTCGCCAAAAGGTCAATTTTAAAAAAGATTACAGACGATCTACTTAAGCATGAAATTACCGTCCATCTGATTCAACGTATGCGTCACCCGTTGTCCTGGTCAATAAAAGTAACGGAGAGCATCGAATGTGTGTCGACTACCGTCAACTGAATGCCGTAACAGCAAAAACGCCATACCCGATGCCAATTTTGGACGAGCAGTTTGCTCAACTTGCTGGTAACCGATATTTTACAACTCTAGATTTACGGATGGGATACCATCAAATCGAAGTCGATGAAGATTCTAAGAAATACACAGCCTTTGTTACTCACGACGGTCACTTTGAGTATAACCGTATGCCTTTTGGGCTCGTGAATGCCCCTGCCGTTTTTCAATCGGTTATGAATAACCTTGTATCCAAAATGAATCCTGGTGAGATTCTAGCGTACTTAAACGACATCGTGATCCCAAGTAAAACAGTGGAAGAAGGTTTATCACGCCTCGATAAATTTTTGGTAATCTTAAAGGAAAGTGGCCTCACACTAAGATTCGACAAATGTGCTTTTCTCTCCACTAAGATTTCTCATTTGGGACATGAATTGATGAACATGGTATACAACCCGGTGATAATAAAATTAGCGCAATTAAAAATTTTAGTCCCCCAACAAATATAACTGAGGTAAGAAGATTCTTAGGATTAACTGGTTTCTTCAGGAAATTCGTCCAAGATTATTCGTTGATATCAAAGCCGCTCACTATGATGCTACGGAAATTTAATGACTTTGTATGGGGTGAAGAACAGCAAAAATCTTTTGAAGGACTTATAGAAATTTTGATAAAGCAACCAGTTCTGGCACTTTACGACAGTAACGCACAACATGAAGTCCATACGGATGCCAGCAGTATGGGACTTGCTGGTATTTTATTACAATCTTCAGATGGTAACCAGTGGAAACCCATTTTTTATTATAGCCGCCACTGTACCGAAGTCGAAGCTCGTTATCATAGTTATGAGCTAGAAGCCCTTGCCGTAGTCGAGGCTCTGGACCGTTTTAGAATTTATCTCTTGGGAAAACCATTCCGATTGGTTACGGATTGTTCCGCCATTGCCAAGGTAAAAGCAAACAAGGAACTCAAGCCAAAGATTGCTAGGTGGTGGATGCGACTGCAAGAATTTGACTTCACGCTAGTCCATCGTGAGGGTAGTCGAATGGCTCACGTAGATGCCCTAAGCCGTGCACCCGATAAGCCGCCAAGTGAAATAGAACCAGCTGGCTTTATAATGAAGGTCACTGCTGAAGTTGACGATTGGGTTGCTACTATGCAGCTGAAAGATGAAAAACTCATTAATATAATGTCTGTGTTAAAGGGTGATGTGAAATCTGATCAAGAAAAGCAGATTAAAAACGACTACTGTATTCGTAATCATAGACTTTACCACAAAGATGAAAACGGTTTGAAATTAGCCATTCCAAAGGACATCCGATGGCGAATTGTAAAATATTGTCACGATGATATGGGCCATTTTGGGTAGACAAAACCATCGAAAGAATTCAACAGAAATTTTGTTTCCCGAAAATCCGAAAGTATGTAAAAGACTTTATCGCCAGTTGTATCTCCAGTTGTATCTCCTGTTGTTACAACAAAACCCGTTGTGGCAAGTCCGAAGCCTGTTTACATTTTAGTGATGTACAGCCGATCCCGTTCCAAACTGTCCACATCGATCACCTAGGTCCTTTTACGAAGAGCAAGAGAGGACACTGCTATATTTTAGCTATATCGGATTCATTCAGTAAATACTTGATTGTAAAAGCAGTCCGGTCTACAAAAACTGTCCCTGTAATCACCGCCTTAAATGAGATGACAACATTCTTTGGTTTAGCGAAAAATATCGTCAGTGATCGAGGTACCGCCTTTACCTCCAAATCGTTTGAAGATTTTTGTGAACACAATTCGATAAGACATATTAAAACAGCAGTTCGAACCCCGAGAGCAAACGGTCAGGTCGAGCGGGCGAACCAGATAATACTCTCATACCTACGCACTACAGTCCAAGATCCAAAGGACTGGGATCTTACTTTACGTGAACTCCAATGGGCCGTAAATTCCCAAAAGAATGCAACTTCCGGATTTACACCAAACGAACTTGTGTTTGATTTTAAATTACGTGATATAACAACTAATCATCTAGTCGCAGCTATACATGACGACAACGTGGAGAACGAACTTCCAATTGCTGACAAACGTAATCTCGCCGTTGAGAACATACAGAAGTAAAGAGGAAAATGGGAAAACCGATTTAATTCCAAGCATGGAATACCAAGAAAATATGAGGAGAATGACTTGGTCGTTATCGAAAATGAAGCTCCCGCTACTGGTGACTCGAGAAAGTTAGAGCCAAAGTTTCGAGGACCCTACATTGTCACCAAAGTCATCGGAAATGATCGTTATTTAGTGGAAAATATCCCAGGAGTACGAATTAAAACTCGTAAGTTTTCGTCTGTGTATTCTGCCGAGAATATGAAGCCTTGGTGTAGCAGTTGTCCAACCTTAGACGAATCATCCGAAGAAATCGAGGACGATTTCATATCAGGATAGGCCGAGCTGTCACCCTGTTAAAAATGCAACCATGCAATGATTTTTGACATTCCTCTTTTTTTGTGTTATGATGCTACTTAGAACTTTGTATTTTTAACGTTCATGAGTTAGAGAAAAAAAGTCAAGTGGCGTCTTTCTAGAACGTGCGTACGTTTTAATGACTTTAAATAAGCACTCCAAATTACTGAATTAAACTAAATAAATCGTTTTTGTTCTTTTAAAATTAATGAATCGTTTTTACTTTTATTTCATCCTGACATTCATGTCCACGGCTAGTGACAATTATATTACATTCTTGATTTCGACAAGGAAATTTGTTTCAAAAATATAGTACACATACTTATATAGTATAATATATAGTAAAATAATAAGAAAAAGATATATGGATGTGATCATATTAGATGAAGAATAAAATTCGATGGAGTAATTAGAAAAAGAAACCACCAATATAAAAGGAACAGAAACAAAAAAATTATGCTCAAAAAAATTATGCTCTAAACTTTAAAGATTATAAAAGTAATAGGGCTTTAAAATATCAACAAGAAAATATAAAGACATTGTCACAAAGGACTTGCTTCATTATAAACCCACAATAAAACGCTTTTATTTTCGAATTTTTTAACAAAATACTACATCAGAGTGATTAAGAATCACTCTCATTAACGACGACGATTAAATTGAGCTAATGTACTTTTATATAAAATACGTAACGTTTAACGTTTTTAAAACGTGTTTATTTATTCGAAGGTTCTTTAATTGAAAATTCTATTTTAACAACATTGCAGAACTTTTTTATTTTTACACACTGACTTTATTTACCTCAACACTCAAAGTCGACACTTCTTTAGCTCGGCCATCCAATTCGTCTAGTTTCACCGAAATTGTATGTAGATTACGCAAGAATTCTCCAGTAGATACTTCTGTAACGATAAACATCTATTCTGGTGTTTTTTTATCATTATGATGTTTGTTTTTGTAACTACTGTCTGCTTTTGTTTCTTATGGTCTTGTTTGTATTTATTCATGCTACTCAATTCCTGGAATTCGTCTTTATGTGTGATGTGATATCGTTATTGTTGCTCTGTTTGTATTCACTTTTTTTGAAACTTGTTTGAGCTTATTGGTGTTTTGTTGTTGTTAAAGCGCTGTATGTACAGTGGATGACAAATCTTGCCGCATTCTTTATTTCTGGAACTTCCTGTACATTGAGTGCTCACTTGTAGCAATGCATATTCAAAAATTTTCTTAAATCACTGTGCTTTCAAAACATCAGTGCAGTAAAGTATTTCCGACAAAACTAATATAAGTCAGTAAATTTTTAAACTATTAATTTTATAAGTGGCATAAGCCATAATGTAAGACAATAATTTGTATAAGCTATTTCTTTTGAAAGCGATTTTTAAATGACTACCAAAATTATGAATACTGAGAAAAATAACAAATGCAGACAAATTTTCTCAAAAGGTGGCATCAATGCTTTTAAAAATGATAAAATGTAAACTTTTTAAAATTTCAATTTGAAAACGTGTCAGAATTTTGCGCTTAAAAAAACATCTTAATTGATTTCCTTATTTTATCAAGCACAAGTACAATTGTAATTAAAATTACACATAAATCAATCAGCAGAATCAATATTTATTAAACTAGTTTTTATTTTTCTTGCTTCTCTTCAAGCAAAATTTTCCATTACATACATAGATAAATCTTAAATTAATATCGTTTTTCGAATAAAACATTCCGGTGTGACATAAATCGATCGATTTTAAAACGAATCTTTTTTAGGGGGTGTGATGAATTTCGGTATATTTTGATATCGATTTTCAAACCACTTTAAATTGAGAAATTAATAAATATCGTTAAAAAACGTATTGTAAAATAAATGCAAAACCTTTTTTATTTTTAAATTGTTCAGTTTTCAAAATCGATTTGCCTCACATACCTGATTAACTTGTTATAATTTTTTATAAACAATATTTATTTTACATACTTGTTTACTGCTTACTATAAAATAATAGGAAAAGTTACATCTAAAATAAAGTTAAAGGCAAAAAACAAAATTAAAAGAGAACCAAGTGCAATTATAATACATTTACAGATAGTTAAACTCTTCAAATTAACACGTTGACTGCCAACTACGAGATAACTCTGAAAATTGTCGTGGCAGTCAACGTGTTAATTAAAAAAATTGCATGCGGAAATTAATTAGAACATATTGCTTTTATTTCTAAAAATATTTACGCAAATATGTTTTGTTTAATAGGTCATTGCTTTCGAATTAAGTAGTCTTAACTTTTATTAAATTATATACATACATTTTGTTACATTTCAATTTCCATATTTACTACCCAAGTTATTAAGAATTTTCTAAACATATTAACAAAATTAACAAAATCTTTTTGACAACATAAATAACTAGATTGAATACGAATGCCAGCAGTAGATTAACAGAAACATTTTAAATGAAACTACCATTCTTATGTAATGTATGAATAAATGTACAAATATATGCAAAATAACAAAACGTTGCGTATGTATAAATTACTTATTTACTATATAAAAAAATTAGGCTTTCGAGATCGCATACATTTAAAATTATTTTGTCCACTAATTAAACATACTGCATAAATTATGTCCCAAAATTAACGCAAGTTTTGAATTTGCCGCCATTTGTGCAGCAGTGTTGGCGAATTCAAAGCATTTCCGCCTTCTTTGCGGATGTCAAACCCCATATAAAAAACTACCGGATATGGCGACATATTTTTTGTAAGGAATTTGATATCTAACCATTCTAAAAAAAATCACCAGCTGCGATGGTAAGTATACCTGTTTAGTCTACCCTAGTAAAAATGGAGCGTTATACGATGGAACGTGTTTTAATTATTGAACAATATCTAAAAAATAATTAATTTGGTGTGCTCGATATTTCTACACAATAACACAATTCTTGTTGACGAAATTGGATGATGAATCGGCCCTCTAGATAGTATGATTAACCGCCATTAGATATAGGTTATTTTAAGTGAAAGGTATATGTCAACAAGCCCAGAACTACCCGTGTATAACAGGTAGAAATTAAACAATGCATCAAGGAAATTCAGCCACATTTATGCAAAATATACAATCTCGACAAATGAGTCCATGTGCCAGCACAACTGTGAAGGCCAAACACCCTATGGATTAAATAAAAAAATAATCCAATGACTAAAAACTGTTTTCTATTTAATTCAAATCTTGCGTTAATTTGGAACATCCTTTTTATATAGTTTTACTTACGAAAAATTACAAATATAGCAAAATTTCTTATAAACACATACGACACGCAAAAAATTGCAAACATAATTATTAGCTAAAGGTAATGAATTATTTAATTAAAGCCATAATGAAATTCATATATACTTTTGTGAATTATTGATCAAAATAATGTCATGATAATCATACAATTAGAAATATATTCATCTTAAAAAAAAACAGTTTAAAGAATAATTAACATTATTTAAAGATTTCTTATCATAAGTACTTTTATACGATTAAACTAAAATTTATTAATATATTATATAGCATTTCAATGATAATAATGTATAACAAACATACATATTGAAGTAAAACTAAATTATTTTCTTTATTCTATGCCATGAGCAAAAATCATAACAAGGCCCGGCTCAACCATAACATCCTCCGACATGTGAGCATTATCGCAACTAAGGACTAAAACAGCTTGTTTGCCTAGAAAAATATAAATATGATGTATATTTTCAGTTTATGTAGTTAGAATAGAATATTTCAAATAAGTCAAGACATATACATAATGAAATTACTGCAAGCACCTCTCTACACCTCTCGTCAACAAACGAAAATTTCATTTATGTAAATGTAGTCTAAGACTTGACGTAAACGAAATACCGAGCAGGGAAATAGTATATTTTGATATACATATGAACATAAAATAAATACTAATTTTAAAGGATACATGTATGAAGTATATAAGTTTCTTATTCCATTTGTAATATCAATATTTATTTGGTACCGTAAAAAGTATAAAAATATTCTGGATCCATCAAGGTAGGTATAGAAACGGTATGGGATATATTCCATAAAAGGCGCCGAGTGACTCGATCATATGCGCTCGAAGATTACGCTAACATAAATATCATTACAACTAAAAATATTAGTTAAATAAAAATTGAATGAAATAGCAATTAAATACCTAAATTTTAGATTCGTTCAAGATGAAAAAAAATAAATAAATAAGAAATAACAATATTTCTATATATATATATATCGGATATTATACTTCAGTAACCAGCTTCGAATTAAAACAAATAATAGAAATGGATACTTACAATAAAAAAATTCGATTTTGGCAAAAAATTAATATTTAATTGACATGTGCCTGGTATTAAGTGTAGTCTAGATACTCGTAGTATGTTCAATCAGCAAATGTTTGTTAACATTCATATGCTTTAATATAACAAGAATTGCCTCTGTCAGCATATTTAATATGTTAGGCGTCTATACGATATGCGGAAAATACAATTTTTTTTTAAGTTAATACACATGTCTAAAATTTTTGTGTCCTATGTTAAATTTCGAAATTATACTATTTATATATGTATGTTGAATCGATTGAATGAATACTTGTTTATAAATGTGAAATAAATTTGACAATACCCTTGCTTGAATCAATTATCGATTTTAGTGCAAAATTAAGCTTATTTGGACGAAATTAATAATTAATAAAAATACAACAATGTCATCAATGGTGTGTTTTTCTGACTGTATTTGTTTTTGATGGTGAGGAAAAATTATAAAACTACGCAAAATTTGGTAAAAGAAATGGAAAGAAAGACAGGAGGAGGAGGGCTGCAGTGCAAACTTATACAAGGAGTTGGAAGGAGACCAATTTTATACAAATATTTTCAAAATATGGATATTTGACAGTTTAGCAATTTTTAAAAAACAGCACACTGTAATGCTTTTTGATATTTAGATTCCTAGGCAATGGTTTTCTTCACTTAAATCTCTCTACAATGTAATTAATACAATGGGAGCCTTACCAAATTCTGTCAGCTACACATAGCATTGTACTAATGGAAGTTGCAAATGTTGGATACAGATGCATAAATGTACTTTGTTGTTGGTCGTAATGAACGGCTATCTGATGGTGGAATATTTAATCGCAGTAGTTTTGCAAAAGCAATGGACAGCAATCAAATCAACTTACCACTACAAATTGTATTGTCAAAACGGAAATTACTTGTAGCAGATGATGCTTTTTCTATGCAACCAAATCTTTTGGAACCGCATGCTCAACGTTGTTTGGCCGTGCACGTCACATTATTGGAAACGTGTTTGGAATAATGTCAGGACGATTTCAGGTTTTACGATCGGAAATAATTTAAAACCAGAGGAACCAAAAAACTGGTTTTAGCATGGTGTATAGTAGTATTAATTGAAAGTATGTGGCAATGTATGCAGCACAAATTCCAAATATTTCACACTTAAAACTGCTAAAAACACTGACGATCTATCGAACATGAAAATAATTTACGATGTTATTTCTAGAACGTGAAGTAGATTGGCTGTATAAACATGCTGTTAATATTATTTCTGTTTATTTAATAAACACTATAAATAATAACAAATTCGTTATGATTTTCAGTAATTACAATTTGTATTATTTTTATACTCTTCGCAGAAGTGAAAAGGGTGCATATAGATTTGGCATTCCGTTTGTAATTTCTATATTATTTATTTTCGACCAATCAAAGTATATATTCTGGATCGTTATACGGAGGGGACTTTAATTAACGATTTCCGTCTCTCCGAAGTTGACACCACCGCCGATAATACTTTTTTTTTTGTTTGTAAAAGGTTTAAAATGAAACAAAGTTGGAAGTTTTACACCTAAAACCGTTTCCTTCGATTTCATTTCAAATTGATTCGGTTACCATCACATGCATGTATATTCATAGACGAAATTAACAACAATAGATTTGGAAACAAATTTCAAACCAAGGCGAATTAATTAAAAGGTGGTCTCAATCACGCAAGTGATGAATACTCTAGTCAAATCCTAACGTCAAATAATGTAGGTATATAAATAATATATAAATAATTACAACAAAAATGTATGAATTTAAGAAGGGTACAAAATTTATATACGTATATATTAATGAATTACATTTTTTTCCATTGTTTTTTATTTTCCTGCACTTCAGTTGACTCAAGGCCAAGGCAAATTGATAACTGGTAAACTCACCGGCGAATTCAAAGTATTACCGGCTTCTGTTCCGATGTCAAACTAAGATATAAAAATGTACCAGAAATGGCAAAACCCTGCTCAAGGCGAACAAATTTTGACATAAGCACTCAATTGGCTTTGTTCCCCCCTTATAATTAATTCTGCTTGTTTCAATCCCAAGGCAAATTCATAGCAGGTGAACTCAGCGGCGAATTCAGAGAATTATCAAAAAAATTTCAGATGCGCTGGTGAGTTTACCTGTGTAGTCTACCCTGTTCAAGCCTCTTAAAAAATTAATTTTATTGTTTTTAATAAAAAATGTTGGGCTTTTGAAAAGGAAATTAACTCTTCATGTTTTATGACTTTGGTAGGCACAAAAATGTTTAGGAACAAAAAAAAATACAATTTATTTCAAATGTTTGAAATTTGTTTTAGATTTCCATATAAACTCTGGCGTTGCCTTGTGTTTTACAAAATAAGGCCCCAAGTTTTGGTAAGTAATTAACTAGAATAGTTTTTCTTTAGTATGTTTAGCCTTCGCTGGGCTATTATACATCTTTTTGAGGTTTAGTTGGGCACCAGTAGGATACATATACTAAATAGCACTAATGAATGTGAAAGATTGTAATACGTTTAGTCGTGTTTTTGCCGCTGGCTGACGAGCCGTTATTCATGCAATACATGTGTCTACTTAATAATAAATTATAAATATTCATAATAAATAAAATTAAATATAGATTCTTCATTTTGCACTCAGGCGAGAGTGAAATGCTAAACTACTAAAAAGAATTAATTTGACATGAGAAATTATTGACTTACCTGGTACTCGACGGCACACATAATTATCATATATGCGACGATTATTTTGTCTTGTTTCAAGTGAACTTAAACCACGTGGCCAACGTCTTTCATGGCAATTTTCCATTAGATTATCTAAAATATGAGGAGGGCAGCCCGATTCAGATAGAGCACGTTTAATCATCATCTATAATATAAAATCAAAACATTAAATAAAAAATGTCAAAAATAAAACAATGTGTAAAACTTCCCACCTGCAGAGCATCATCTGGTGTTGAGATCATGCCGCCCCAACGTGTTACGCGTGCACGGGCCAATGTACTACTCCAACGTATGACTTCATCACGCTCCATTTGATCAGCTATAGCACGCATTGCTGGATTCGAAACTCTCATAGCACGCATAAAGTCTTTAAACAATTGTAATTCACGTTTCAACTCATTTATTGTTATATTTTGATCAGCAATTTCTGTTTTAAATTCAATCATCTTCTGCTGCTGTGTCAAAATCATAGTACGCAATTCACGTACACAATTGTGATCCTTTAGCTCATCTTTAGGTATAACAAAACCGCAACCCTTTTCGCAAGGTAAAGGTTTTTTTGGATTATGTTCGCATTCTTCTAAGTGATTGTTAAGTGCATCAAGCTTTAAAACCATAGTGCAACCAAAGGCAGCGTTATCACAGGATATAGATAGTCTATATATATATATATATATAAAATAATTAGATATAAATATCACGGTGATTTCTAAACCTTCAAATATTTTTATACTTTTCAAAACATACCTACATAAATTAGAATATCACTTAAAAGATATATTAATTCAAATTAGTTTCTGTTAATAATTCATGTGTGAAACGTTTTATCTTCAATTGATTTGATTAAATTTTGACTTATAATAGTATCTAAACCTTCAAACGTGTTTACTACTTAAGTTAATAAATACAAGGTAATTAAAATCTATGAAATAATATATACTTGTTGCTTTTACAACTTACCGCGACAGTAGATTTCGTAAAATTCTAGGTACTGCACGTAGGTTGGCTGTGGTTAATGCATTGCGATCAACTGGGCAGGTTGGTTGGCGTGATAACCATTCATTGATGCAGGCACGACAAAAGGCATGTTCACACATTGCAGCCTTTATAAATTACAATAAGTATTCTTATCAAAAATAGAAGAGCAAAGTGGGTATAACTAACCTGTAAAGGCTCTTCCAAGACTCCAGAGCAAATAGGGCACGTAAGTTCTTCATCGACCTCGCCCTGAAAACGATGTAGGTCATAACCCATAGCTTATACTTTTAATCTTTTGCTGTTGCTTCTAATGATAACCAACGACGAAAATTAAAGCAATTAATTAACTTGTTAGAGAGCGAGCAGTTTACAACATTTAAGAATTCTTGTACATAAATAACAATAATTACAACATTAAAAAACTACAACAAGACTAGTTACAGGGAATGAATTGTATACATCAGCAAAAAAATAAAAATTAATTTTACGGTGAACGCTTGCGTGAGCGCCGCTTTATTAATATTAACTTTTTTCAATATTTTTGTGTTTGCTATTCATATATATGTAGTGTATATTTGTATGTGTTTAATTTTGACTATCAAATTTAATTATTCAATTGTTGCATTTTACGAATTAAAAGTTATCAAGCATAAATTATGGCGTTTTTGAGTTTTTAAGGTTTTGTAGTTTTTGCAGAAACTTAGTTTTTAAAACTGTTTGAAATCATGAACGTCGCTATTGGCATTAAATTTTTTAATGTTTTAGATATTTACTTTTTAATAAATTTATATTTATATGGGAGTACAGATCACAATAATTATTGAAAACAAACAATTTTTATTTAATAAAATGCCTCTATATAGTCATTTTTTTCTCTCTTTTTTTAATGCAGAAAATTTTTTACTCGTCTCCAAAAGCAACAAAAAATACTCAGCTGTTTTAATTAGCATTTGCCGAGTTGCACGAAAAAAAGGTTTTTAAGCTACATGGTTGTATTTTAAATGTATGATATTATATATTTAAAATAAAGCGTATGAATGCGACCACGGTTAATTTAAATTTATGATTTATAAGCTTTAAAATATTTTAGGCAGAAAAGGATTTCGAGCCCCTATGAATGTGCTGTTTATTTTAGCGTAAAGTTATAGTTACAATTAAAAGATCACACCATTACTTTAATTCGTTTATTTTACTTTTTTAGTAAAGTCTAGTCTTCTCTTAGATGTTGACTATTTTAGAACTTGATTGTTTGAGAAGACATAATTTCTAAATTAAGTCGAAGCACCCAAAATCATATTAAAAAAATTATCAATGTTGAAAGGATTCAATAACAATTCGTTTCATTTCAAAATAAGGCGCTAATACGAGTTTTCAGTATTTGGACTGTTAACAACGTTTTACATTAAGATTAAAATAAGATTAGCCGTAACTAAAAGAAAGAGCATTAAAATTTGTCAATAAAAACTATAATTTCATTTGTTCCTTTTATTTGGCGAAGTGTACTAACTCCGTTTTACAGCAAGCTTCCCCATATCATGACTGCCACCACCTTGATTTACCGTCTTTCGTGTGTATTGTAAATTAAATTCAGTATAGGGAGTCCGGCGACAACTACATTTATTCATTCAATTATAAGTAGCTTAATAAATTAAATATGATTTAATTAAACATAACGAAATATAAAATTCTTAAGGTAATAGAAAATAACTTCACCCGGCGTGCTTCGCTACCCCTATGGTCAGTAAGGGAATAAACAATATTAATAAAAAGAATTTAAGTATATTTTATTTAATAATCACACAGAAAACTATTTGAAATTTAGTGTCTTAAAGTTTTTAAAGTCTAAACCAGTGATTACCGTGTAGTGGACAATCCTTTCGAACGTCCCCAACAAATTCCAAATATAAAAAAAATCGTTAGTAGATGAGTAAACCATTGAGAACAACATCAGCATGGAATTGCAGAAACTCCTCTGCCACCTCATATTCGTGCAGTATTTTGGCTGAGTGCACGACTAGTTTTAATAAAAATCTAAACCAAATTTGACGACTGCCACTAACTAATGGGACTATACGTTTTGTGGTTGCGCTTGTTTCAAAAAATATTTTTCTTGTTTGGCCATACCTTCAGGAAAGCAATGTTTAAATTGATACGCGTAGTCGGATTATTTATAATTAGTTTGTATTGTCTTAAAATATATATACTTTTGTTTTTTTAATTTTATATTGTTTTTTCTGAACTACAAATATTATTAATTACTTAACTTTTGTTTTTTTAGAAAAAAAAAATTATATAATTTGTTGTATTAAGGGAAATCAACAAAGATAAAATGAATAATAAATAATTTGCACAACTTACTTTGTTAGGGAATGAATATTGTATTCGAATAACGTACGTTTTACTTTTCACATGCCGCTGTAACTACTATTAGAAAATCGCATATCGCACCTGGAATAGCATCACTTCTATTATTTTTAAACACAGCTGTATGTAATGCAATTTCGCTATATACAGTATTAAAATGCTATTAAGATTATATGTGGTATTTATATACAAACATACATAAGTACATTTGTTTGTTTCTTATCTTCTCAAATGTATTTAAGAGTGATAATAATTGACAAATGTGGTTTAATTTCTATGAAAATAAACAAATGTTAAATACTATTACAGTAAGAAGCACCTTGCATTATCAATTAATCAGCAAATGATAAATAAGAACTTTATACTCTCCAGAATATGAAATGTGTTTTGGTTCTACTTAATAATTTTCACTTATTCAGCAATTATTTTGATTCAGGAGCCTTCAGTGTAATGCCAACGCTCGTTATAATCATAATGTTTTCATTGATCACGTATCTTATACTTATCGTTGTTTTGTGCTTAAGCCGCTCAAGCAATCAATACGTCGTATCGAATACGGTATTACTCGACATACCCAACCAGGGTACTATTGAAGGGGATTATGCAACCACATTATGGTCTCAGCAGACATTCATGCGTTTCCGAGGTGTACCATTTGCTGAGTCACCACGTGGTCCATTACGCTTTAAGGTAAGGTAAAATTAGAACAAAAAAAATAAAACGTTCTTTTCTTAATTTTTCGAAAAATATACAAAAATACCGTTGAATTTTTTTAAATACTTTTGAGTTAAATTAAATACGCTACCTATAAAATATCAAAATATATGGCCTGCGAAGTAACAAAAATCATGTAGAACAAAAATACTTATATCATTCCCAATTCAGAGTGCGCAATTTACATCAGAGGTGGGATTGGTGACGTTAAAGTTTTTATTTTTTTATTGCACGATCTTCTCACCAGTAAGAATAAAAAGGCAACTAATTTCACGAGCATGTAGATTGCAATAAAATTCACATGAAGTTTGTTTCAATTTCACTATCAAATATTTGTTATAATTTATATTTTCTCTCTTTAGCCTCCTATTAAACGTCTACCGTGGCAACATATTTTAGACGCAACAGCATATGGACGCCGCTGCCCTGTTATCACTACAATATCTAAACTTAACGACACTGAAGTAAATAAGGATTTAGAAGACTGTTTAAATTTATGTGTTTACACTAAAAATGCAAGTAAAAGTAATAATTTTACATTACAGACTTAAAAAGAATTTGCACTTAATTTTTTGCACAAATAGCTAACAGACTCAATGCCGGTAATGTTTTACGTTTATGGTGGCGGTTTCTATAATGGTTCAAATATCGATCATCCGCCACAATATCTGTTAGAAAAAGATATTGTTTTGGTAGTGCCCAATTATCGAGTGGGAGCACTAGGTTGGTTGTCTACTTTAGACGAAGATATGCCTGGCAATGCTCCAGTTGGCGATTTACTTTTGGCTCTCCAATGGGTTCAAGATTATATACACTTGTTTGGTGGTGATCCTAACCAAGTGACTACTTTTGGTCAAAGTGCCGGTGCAGCCATGTCAGGTGCCCTTTTGTTAAGCCCTCATACACCTTCTAAATATTTCCAGCGTTCTATTGTACAATCTGGCTCAATATTTGGTACATGGGCTATAAATCGTGAGCCGGTAGAGCAAGTCCAACGTATTTGCCTGGCATTAGCATGCAATAATTGTGAAAACAAAGATGAACTTTCTTACTGCTTAAAAAATGTTAAAGTACCAAAGCTATTGGAAATCACCGTATCGGTATGTATAGTATTACAACTTTAGAGCATTAAAATTTGCTTTAGAAATTTTAAATGCCAAATTTATAATTGATTTAGGAATCATTTTCACCTGTTATTGGAGATTTTAATGGAATTTTACCAAAGACACCAGAGCGTTTATTCAGAGATTTTAATAGACCCGTATCTTTAATGACAGGTTTTACAAAACACGATGGTTCTTTTGTATTGGCATGTAAGTATTAGATCTCAATTCATTTGTTTTTAAAAAAATTTGAGTGAAAAAATAGATGCATATGTAGGTATAACATTTATTTAAAAAAACTTTTATAATTGTGAATTTTTTTTTAATATTTTAGCTTACTATGATGCACTTAAATCATTAACTACAAATCTAACTAGTGTAACAGTCCGAAACTTTACCAATGGAATGTTGGACCAGGCAAAAGATAGCTCTGGACTTTCAAGTACTTTATTAACAAAACTGTTGTTTACAAAAGATTTGCTAGACAGCCATGACCATAAAATTGCTACGCCATCTTACATTGATGTAAGTTTTAAGTCTATTTAAAAATTAAAAAAAAAAATGGGCAAATGACTAAAAATATGTTCAGTTTAATCGAATTAAATACCAAGCTTTATAGAAAAAACTATATAGAATAGTTAAAGTCCGAATAATTCGTTTTTCACTATTATGAGTGTATTTAAAGTTGCCATATTTCTGAAGAAGAAAATAAAACGATAAACTAGATAATTAGTTTTGGAATTTTTAGCTCCAAATGAATAAAATATACATATACACAAAATACCTCCAAAATGTTTTTGCCGGTAAAAAATAAATAATAATATATCGTCTTGCCATTATGTATTATTAAGAACTAATTGACCTGGCACTGCCATTTTTTTTTCGAAAGAGTAGTTTTATTTTACAAGGAAGTTGTAATAAAGAATAAAAGTTAAATTTACCTTTTACTAACGTGATCTTTAAAGGCAAGTGGTAATAATGACCCTTATACAATTACATATTTAAATACTTACACATGTGCATACTCGTACATATGTACATATGTGTGCGCGTTTATACCAAGGAAATGATTGTGTTTCTTCGCTTGCTCTTCAAATCAGAATTTATATCAAACAAAAGAAGTAATTTTCACTGAAAAAGAAACGCTGATTTCACATCCACTTCAAAAAATAAATTAACTTAAAACATATTTAAAAACAAAGTTATATAAATCGTTCCTATGAAGGAAATGTATTTTGTTTTACATAGGAATCAATAAAATTGGTGATTTTCTTTAACTTTAACCATCAATGATGGTTGAATAGGCCACTTAAAAAAAGTTACCGCATTAATATTAAGTTGTGGATGTATCCGATTCCGATATATCGGTGATATTTCAGGTTTTTCGGTGTATCGGTATTGGCGATATTTTTTATTGCCGATACAAAGATATTTTAGCATACGTATTGCACACTAAATCGAATACAGTCACAAATAAAAAAAAACCCAAAATAATCTTTAATTGACGAGGTAACGGCGGCAATTTACATAAAAACATGCATAACCGTTACTGTATTTGATATAGTGTGCGATATGTAGATCATACATTAAAAATTTTATTAAATTTACTTTGTGTTCTGGATTTGCTTTTCCGAATTTAATTGGAAAGAGCATAATATGTATGTAATAAATATATATCACTGTGTGAATAACTATATGTACACATATAGTTGTATATATCGTTATGATTGTAAGTATTCTTGTCGAGGACCACACTTGGCACCCAATGTACAGACAGAGCTGCGCTGTAAAGAAGTATCTACTGGATTCTTGCGTATTCTACAAGTTTCTAGAAACTACCCGACGATTATAAAAAGACTTGCATGCTGAAGCTGAAAGCTAGTATAGAGTGAAACGTTAAAGTGTGAAGAATGATTATGAAGAAGTAACCGTGCTTAATATTAATAATAATTAATATTGTTGTTCTCGTAGGAGTTCAACAAACAATATTATTATATACGTAATACAATTTACTTATTATGATTTGTAAATACGTGTAAAATTACTAGTAAGAAAAATTTACTTTGAGTTTTTATTTTAACGGTATCGCCGATAATTTTGTTTGAGTATCAGTATCATATCGGCAAAACCGTGTATCGATACTTCCCTAATTTTAAGCACTTCAGTACAAGCTCGGAAGTATATTTCAGGTTCATATCTTGGAAAAAGCTCTAACTATTATATATATATATATATATATATATATATATATATATATATTTTTTATTTACTTATGTAGTAGTACTTGTAATGCTTTATAAAATGTTTTTCATAATAGATAAATGAGTGAGCTCTATACTTGACAAACAATGAAACTCCAACGAATTGACACGAACTTATCAGTAGGAAAAATTACACTGAAGATGGCACATACCCGAAATCTGCTTGTCTCCTAATTTTTGTATTACATCTTCTAAGCTGTCATTGAAATCGCCTATAATATTCATGCAAATTATATTTTTCATTAATACATTGTATTATCAAACCAAATTCGCTGTTGAATCTTTTGTTGTTATATTTAAAAAGTTCTATTCCTCTATTTATTATTTTTTTTTTAAATAACAGATGAGCACATATTCTTGTTTCAAAATTTTTACAGCGTAATTTTATCAGTAGTCGGGATTAAGTTTTTTTAAGATTGCTTTAAAAAAATACACTTAACAAGAAAGGAAACCAAACCAAACAAACAAACAACAATTATTGAACTAATTTAAGCAAAATATAATACATAAGCAATAAAAAATATACACAGTATATCATTTACATCCGTACGTTTCCCCTAGTTTTTATGAAATAATGAAATCTTTTAAAATAATCTTTCAGAAAAAGTATATGAGACAAAAGGGTACGTCATAGACGATTTTTCTTCAGTTTAATTGAAACTTGACTTAGAAAAAACTCTCTCGCTGATTGTGAAAGTTCGAGTAACTGAAAGTAAAGCCTGATAAAGAATTTAAAATTTTTCTGTTCGTGAAGTTTTTTATAAAATACAAATTTTAAATATTTTTTTCCGTTTTGTATTTTTTTAAATTCATTTTCATTTATTTTTCATAATTTGTTCGGCTTAATTCTGTCATATGATACGAATTTTAACTCTTGGTCTACAATACCAATACTTTTAAAATACTTCTAAAATCGTTTTCAAAATCAACTAAAATTCATGACACCCCTTTGAAAGACTGTTTTGAAGTCGACAGATTTCTATTACATACCTGTTAGTAATCTATTATGCTATTTGAGTAAGTTTTTGGTTTCTTTGTAATTGTAATAGTTTCTTTTAATTCAGATAAAATATTTTCATTACCTGCAGAAGGTTCTTCCATTATCATGTCCAAATTCCTTAGTTTAAATTTGTGTGCTGCATTTAAAAAAATTTTTACTGTGTTTAAAAATTCGTCTTTTAATTAGTCTGTCTAGTCTTTATATTATCAATAAAATCATTTGCAATAGAATTGTTAGCCGAGTATCCGAATCCTTACTGAGCTCTTTTATAGCTACGTCCAACAGCTTTAACGTTTCAGTTAGTAAAAATTAGTAAATTTCATTTCACATTACATTGTCTGACTTAGTTAAAACAAATAAAAATATTAAAAAAAAAATATAGAATATTAACACGTTTCGTTTAACCGGTTAATTGATAGAAATTAACCGATTTATTTGTTATTTGAAAATTTTTCATTTTTAATTAACCAAAGAGTTGATTGGTTGACAAAATTAGTCGGTTAATTGACTGACTACCCATTTTTATATGAATATAATACAAAAAAGAATAACACTTTAAATCATTTCATGAAGGTACGCCTCACCACTTTTTGCTATGGTTTTTCGCATCGTTTAGCACGGAAGTTTTGAGGAACTTAAGCGAGTTCAAGCTGTAGTTTGCACCAGTTTAAGTACTTATTTACTTTATGTGTAGATATGTAGTTGCTAATTGTAATTAATTAAAATTTTTATTTTGGTTGTGAGTAAAATGATGAAACATGGGAAGTGCTATATCGTAATCGTGATAAATGGCTTATTATTTACTCGTAGTCGCGATTATGAGAATTCCGAGTAGGTATGCAAACAATCAAAAATTTTATATAAACTACGTGCGACTTTTTATTATTAAATTATACTCT
This sequence comes from Phania funesta, assembly GCA_963932375.1. Lineage (NCBI taxonomy): Eukaryota > Metazoa > Arthropoda > Insecta > Diptera > Tachinidae > Phania > Phania funesta. The sequence continues at coordinate 24,838,450 of OZ010656.1, forward strand.
ATAATTAATTATGCCATATTAATTTTATATTTAATCACAAACACAAGTTTCTCATACATGAAACGAAAAAATCGCATCATCTGCATACTTCTAGTCTTAATACACTTCAAAAAACATTAATTTTCATTAATTCAAATTTGTGGGAAATTTTCATTTAAGCTCACCAGTATTGTATACATGAAATCTCCTGTATTGACTTTGGCGAAAAATATGTTAAACAAAAATTTGGCACCCGTTTACTTATACAGTTTCGATTATGAAGGCTCCAATACAAGATTTGGATACGAATTAGGCAATGATCATTATCCGTTTTATGGTGGTGTACACCATTCAAACGATAATATTTATCTATTTTCAACACATAACTTGAATGCTGAGGATACCAAAGTGGCTATGAAAATGGTAGAGATATGGACATCATTTGCAGTCGAAGGGAAGCCGAAACTTGATAATGAAATTGAAATTTTGCCTATGAAAAGTAAGTTATTATTTCGATAAGCTTTCGTTAGATACCGTAATTCGAACGTGTTGAAAGTAATTATTTAAAATGATAGGAAAGTCTTGTGCGACTCAAACGTAATTACTCACGTTCAACTCCAGAATAGGTACGCATTTGTCTGTTAATAAAAAAAATCTAAATCAAACCATTCTATTTGCAAAAAATCTAGTGAATCCCTTTTGATACCATTCACAAAAATGAAAGGGGTTTATATAGTTTTGTCATTCCGTTTGTAATTTCTGCAAAATTCATTTCCGGCCCAACAAAGTATGTATATTATGAATCGTTAACGATGTCTGTCTGTCCGATTTTTAAATCAACTTTCAGACGGCATTAGACAACCTAGGATCTTTAAACATTTAGTTAGCGCTTTCGGAGAAATCAGCAATATCGTTTTACAAGTTCCCAAGATATGGGCAAAAAATGTATCTGTTTTTTTGGTATTCGCACTCTAACACATTTGCATATTCTGTATCCTTATCAAATTTGCTATAAATCAACTCGAGGCTCCCAGATAACTTACGGACCTAAATATTGGATGAAGTTAAAAAATCTTAAAAACTAACAATGAAATCTGAATTCCTCCAAAAACAAAAATTTTTAAACTTCACCACAAAAATTTTAATTTTAGCAAATTCGAATTTTAGCAAGTCGAAAAATCAAAAAAAAACAATATTTTAACAAAATCGATTTCGAACAACTATATAAAAAAAAAACATTTTTTTTAATATTTCGTGCCCCTTCGGTGCTCTTCTTCAGGAACAAGCTGGAATACACAAAAAATAATGCACAAAAACAAAAATTATAACAATATGTTCTTATACTGATATGCACGCATATAAACACTATATTGTTACAAAGTAATAGTCAAAGGTGTGTGAAACGACCTATTGTACAAATGTACAAATACGCAATATCACAAACACAAAGCAAAAACAAATTGCGCAGCAGAAATTCCATAGACTGCGATTCCATAAAAACAATTTCTACAGCAAGCAAAAAGTAAACAAAGATACACACACACACAAACACATATACAAGACTACTAAGCCAGCAACTGAAATAACAAATGCGCAATTTCGCGTATGTTCGGGACATTTCAAGAAGCGGCCGTGATCTGTATATAAAGGCGCCGTCCACCGCAGAAGAGTTAGTTGACTTTGAGATTTCATACCGTGAATATCTGAGCGTACAAAAGTGTTAAGTGTACAGTGTAAATAAGTACTTAGTATAGTTGTATATAAGAGTGTTAAGTACCGAATAAAGTTGTGTACTGGTAAAAATCATTAAGGACTGTGTAATTTAATTTTTACAATTAAACGAACCCTTCAAAATCACGTTTATTGTGGTAATAAACGTAACAACTGGTGTCAGAAGTAGAATTGTAAAAATAAAAAGTAAGGAAAAAAATGAAGTTTGACGAGCTGAAAGTAGATCAGCTAAAAAAAGAGCTGAGCAAGTTTGATCTGCCAACGGCGGGCAATAAGGCAGAACTGCAAAAGAGGCTGATAGAGGAATTCAAGCGACGTGGTATTGACATCGGCTTACATGAATTCGAGGAAAAAGAGGAGCTCGAGATATATACCCCTGCCACAACCACTAATATGGACTTCACCGTAATGTTTGCCGCTATGATGGAGAAAATGGAGAAAATTCAAGAAGCTTCTAAGACTAACAGCGAAAGACTCATAGCTGAGGTTAAAGCCAACAACGAAAGACAAGAGGAGAAATTTCAAGAAGCTTCTAAGGTTAACAGCGAAAGACTCTTAGCTGAGGTCAGAGCCAACAACGAGGGACTAGAAGAAAAGTTTCAAGAAGCTTCTAAGGTTAACAGCGAAAGACTCTTAGCTGAGGTCAGAGCCAACAACGAGGGACTAGAAGAAAAGTTTCAAGAAGTTTCTAAGAACAGCGATAGACTCTCAGCTGAGGTCAGAGCCAACAACGAGACACTTCAGGAAATTTCAGAAGTTATAGGCAAACGAGTTGAAGCTATAGAACTGAAAGTCAGTGAGCTTGATGAAAAATTCTCTGGCATAACGGGAAATGTTGAGGAAAAACTCTCCGGCATAACAAGAAGTTTTGACGAAAAACTCTACGGCATAAAGAGCAATATTTACGCAGAACTTCATGACTTAAAGAACAAGATGAGTGATCTACAAATTCGAAAAGGACCGGCCAAAATATTCTCCGAGCACGCCAACAAGATAAAGGCCCCGAGCTTTGATGGTAGCGCACCTTTTAATGTCTTCAAGTTCCAGTTCGAAACGGTAGCTATCAAAAATGAATGGGACAATGAGGAAAAAGCTATAGAACTAATTCTGGCATTAAAGGGAACAGCAGCAGCAATCCTTGAAAGCTTACCAGCTAGCTGCAGAAATAGCTACGACGACATAATGGTGGCCTTGCAACGTAAGTACGGTGGCGAACATAAGCGAGAACTGTACAGGATGGAATTAAGGGGCAGAGTGCAGAAGCCGAATGAAACGCTGCAAGATTTTGCGATGGAAATTGAACGTTTGGTGCAGCTGACTTACCCAGGCGAAAACCATCCATTACTGGACCAGTTCAAGATAGAAGCATTTGTAAATGGCATACGGGATCCAGATGTTAGATATGCAGTTTGCGCTATGCAGAAGTCGTCCTTTGCGGAAACCATTTCGTACGCACTGGCCCAGGAGACCGCAAAAGTCATATCAAAGCCACAAGTCTACAAGATGAGGCAACTTGAGGCTGATACGCTAACTTGCGGATACAAAAGGAGCGAGATAAAACAGATTATCAAGCGAATACTTGAGGAAAAAGGCAAATCTCGCGGCAAATGCTTTAACTGCGGTAAGATCGGCCACTTCCAGCGCAACTGCAGATCTGCAAAGAAAAGATCAAGATCTGCTTCGCCACCGAGGGATAGAAAAGGCGGAAAACACGATAACGCTGGTGCCTTTTCGAGATGGCCATGCAACGTAGAGCGCAAACACTGTACAAAAGTGGAAAAAAGGGAATGCGTCATCGACGTGCGGCGGACCCATATCAGCTCAGGAGAAGACTGGTCTAAGGAACAGAATGACGAACCCATTTTGGCAAAGATTATGTTGGCTAAGCAGGAAAACAAAAGACCGACCCGCAATGAAATATCGGCAGAAAGTCCATTAGCAAAAGCGTACTGGGCCCAGTGGAATAGCCTAAAATTAATAGATGGCTGCTTATATAGATCTTGGGAAAGTGCAGATGGCAAATTTACAACGGACTTAATTGTCGTGCCCACTTCCATAAGATAAAGGAGGTAATGAAGCAGTTCCATAACGGTCCTAGTGGCGGCCACCTGGGCATTACAAAAACTCTGGAAAAGATAAAACAGCAATTTTACTGGGTTGGATGCCAGCAGTCTGTAGCCGATTGGATAGCTAATTGCGAACAGTGTATTGCGGCCAAGAGTCCAACCAGAAGAAGTCGCGGCAAGCTTCAGCAATACAACGTGGGTGCCCTTTTCGAGCGGATAGCTATCGATGTAGCAGGACCATTCCCTGTCAGTGACGCTGGTAACCGGTATGTACTAGTGGTAATAGATTATTTCAGCAAATGGCCCGAGGTGTATGCCATTCCAAACCAAGAATCTAAAACGGTGGTAGACGCATTTGTCAACAATTGGGTGTGTCGATACGGTGTTCCGATAGAATTGCATTCAGATCAGGGACGAAATTTTGAATCTGCCATATTTAAAGAAATGTGCGACTTATATGGCATCAAAAAGACGAGAACGACACCGCTACAACCACAGTCTGATGGCATGGTAGAAAGATTTAACCGTACGCTGGAGGAATACCTCAGAAAAGTGGTCAGTACACACCAAAAGGATTGGGATGAGCATATACCTAAGCTGTTGCTGGCATACCGGTCAGCAGTCCACGATTCTACCTCACGTAGTCCAGCGAAAATCCTGTTTGGAACGGAACTGAAACTGCCAGCGGATCTAGAGTTCGGTGTTAAACGTAAACCTGTGTGCGAAGACAATGGAAACACTCTTCAGGCACAAGAAGATCTTCACGAGCTTCATGAGTTTGTCCGTAACCGCATTAAAATGTCCAGTGATAAGATGAAAGCCAGATATGATAGAGCAGCAAACACGGAGGGATTTACCGAAGGACAAATGGTTCTACTGTTTAACCCACAACGCAAGAAAGGATTATCCCCTAAATTGCAAACCCACTGGGAGGGACCATACAAGGTGGTTAAGAGGCTAAATGACGTAATTTACCGGATGCAGAAGTGACATAGCCCGTGGTCCAAAATGAAGGTGGTTCACCTTGAACGACTAGCCAAATATGGAAAGGGTGATGTTGAGCCTGTTCGGGACGAAAAGGCTTAAGTGGGCGGCAGTGTTACAAAGTAATAGTCAAAGGTGTGTGAAACGACCTATTGTACAAATGTACAAATACGCAATATCACAAACACAAAGCAAAAACAAATTGCGCAGCAGAAATTCCATAGACTGCGATTCAACAAAAACAATTTCTACAGCAAGCAAAAAGTAAACAAAGATACACACACACAAACACATATACAAGACTACTAAGCCAGCAACTGAAATAACAAATGCGCAATTTCGCGTATGTTCGGGACATTTCAAGAAGCGGCCGTGATCTGTATATAAAGGCGCCGTCCACCGCAGAAGAGTTAGTTGACTTTGAGATTTCATACCATGAATATCTGAGCGTACAAAAGTGTTAAGTGTACAGTGTAAATAAGTACTTAGTATAGTTGTATATAAGAGTGTTAAGTACCGAATAAAGTTGTGTACTGGTAAAAATCATTAAGGACTGTGTAATTTAATTTTTACAATTAAACGAACCCTTCAAAATCACGTTTATTGTGATAATAAACGTAACAATATTATACAAATTGAAACAAATATATATATTGAAACAAATTGAAACAAATATATATATATATATATATATATATATATATATATATATATATATATATATATATATATATATACATATACATATATAATATTCTAATGATATTTTCTTACTTAGTAAAGCCGTCGTCTGTCCACTGATAAAATTCAATGCTCACTAAATATTCTTGTTTATATTTTTTCTATTATGTGTCTGTATGTGCGCAGTTTTCAGTGCCTGTTTTATAATTCATCCTTCTGTTCGTTGGTGTATTAATTATGCGTAGCATTTCTACTGTATATCTCTTTTTGTAATTGTCTTCTTGTTGTAATATTGTTGTACTTGATATATTTGGAGAATGCCCAGTGATCGCACAGTGGGCTGCTAATGCTGTTTTTTGTTCAGCCATTCCTTTACGTGTTTTGCAATCTGATTTGGGTGCCGTTAATCTTGTTCTTAATTTTGACTTTGTCGTTCCAACGTATACTTTACTACATGCGTCCAAACCGTTTCCGTTGCACGGTATTTTGTAAACTATGTTTGATTTGTCCAATATATCTACTTGAGATTTCGTATTCGAAAAGAGTTTGTTTAACGTTTTTTCCGTTTTTAATGCAATATTTACTTTATCTCTATCAAAAATATTCGAATGGGTAATACGTTCGGAGAAACCTGGGATATATGTCATTGATTTAAAAATCTTTTCTGTAGGTATTATTACAGACGTTGTGTTAAACTTTCTTTTAGCCTTGTTGATCAAATTTGTTATAATATAATTTGGAAAACTATTCTTTTGTAACGTACTTCTTATTTTCTTCATATTGTCTATGTGATAGACTTCATCACTAATTTGTAATATTCTTTTTACAAATTATGTGCTGTATTCAATTTGATATGTTTAGGGTGGTTTGAATAAAAAAGTTTATAATTCGTCCTGAAGCCGTTTCCTTTTGGTACCAATCTATTGTTATCATATTTTGTTTGCGTATTACAAGTGCGTCCAAATATGGTAGTCTACCATGCTTTTCCAATTCCATAGAGAACGGTATATGTCTGTGGAAACTGTTGAGGGATTTGAGTGTTTCTTCTACTTTATTTTTCTTTATTATACAAAAAGGTCATCTACATCATATTTACTCATAAATCTAGGTTTGTGATCCAAATTGTCAAGTGCAAAATTTAACAAGTCTTTCATGACTATATCCGCAATTAGAGGAGATGCTGTTGACCCCATAGGCATTCCCTTTAACTGATAAAAAATGTTCTCCTTATATTTAAAATATCTATTCCCCTTAATACAAAATTTTAATATGTCAATAAATAATTCTTTAGGTATCTTAGTATGTTTTGAAATTATTTCCCATTTTCCTTTTATTATATCCAATCCCAAGTTGACCGGAATGCTAGGAAATAATGATACCATCAAAGGATATTAATACTTCCTCTTCTGAAATATTTGTATTTGTCAATTTTCTCTTAAAGTCAATTGAATATTTGACGTTGTATTTAGAATCTTTTGTAAGATTCTTTAATATATCAGCAATGTATCTACATAATCCGTAAGATGGAGAATTCACCGACGAACAAATGGGCCTAAGTGGCATGCCATCTTTATGGACTTTATATTCTTAGGGCAGTGGCTACATTATCACTAAGTTTGTATTTTTGAAATGTGTCTATTATATTCAGTTTGAGAAGTTTTTCGACGAGAATGTTGTTACGTGTTTGTAGTTTTGTTGTTGGATCCGTCTTTATTCGTTTATATGTGCACATATCATTCAATATATTCTTCATTTTATTCTCATAATCGCCTTTCTCAACTGCTACAGTAGTGTTACCTTTGTCTGATTTTAATATTAAAATGTTCTTGTTTTTTGTTAAAAATTGTCTTGCTTTACCCAATGTGCTAATCAAATTCTTCTCTCTTGATGTTAATGATCTTTTGTTGAGATAATTGTCTATTGTCATTACAAGTTTAGTTCTTGCTGTCTCTTGCTCCTCTTTTCTTACGTTTGTCTCAATAATATCCTCTCCGTCTGCAATACACTTGAACAAAGGAAATTGTTGTTTTTTTACAGGTAGTAGTTCTAGAGGACCTAGAGCCTGCATAGAAAGTAATTAAAAATATAAGGTCGGAAAGAATACAATTAAAAAAAAAACAAATTATATCGCAAATAGAGAAATCACAAAAAAAAGCAAAAAGTAACCAAACAATTTTAAAATCATAAATTTTACCCATTAATTATAATTAATTCCAATTAATCAAATAAAAAATGAAATTTCACTATAATTTGGGAATTAGTCAGAATTCGAAAATTCGCTACAAATCCATACTATAAATATCGAAAATATATGATAAAACAGGAAAACTGCAATAACAAAATTTAATTGTTGCAAAATCAAACAAGCACGATTGTCAAATTGCATGTGAATTGCAAACCACCAAACCTTTCCCAGCATGTTCTGGAACTCATGCCTCTGGCTTGTGTTTTGCCATATTTCAAGGTTGTATTCGAAAAATAAAAACATATGATTTTCCAAAACAAAACATGAACATACAATAAAAACAACAAAATTAAAAAGCATATTATTTAAAAAAAAATATATAAAAACCGTATGTAAAAAGCCAGCTTTGACATAATATGAAAAATACCATATTTATAGCAATTTTGACATTCCATATAACTTGTACACGTAATGTAAGCACAGCTTTAAAGAACCAAATTTTCAAAACATACTTTTTACAAAAAAAAAAAAAAAATTTAATTATACATATGTACATATTACATATGTACACATTAATATACTAAACTATAAACTCGAGTTGAAATTTTTTTGTAAAATAATTTACTTTTTATTAAATTAATTACGTACACTTTTAGTTAACAATTATTTTTATCTTAAGGTGATAGTGGCCCATATTTTCATATCAACAGAGAAATAACTTTAGGAGAAGATGTTTACGACGAACTTACCATTACAATAGATGATCCAAATAAAGGCAGATTTATAAGTGAAGATGTTGACTATTGAAAATTATATGTATTTATTTCATTTACTTCTTGCTTAGAATCGAATGTAATTAACTTTACAGCTTAAAAAATATTTTATTGCAGTTAATTTGTATTTGATTAAAAAAAATATTTATTTTTGTGTTAACTCATATTATTATACTACTTATAAATTATCTAGTGTATAAAAACGAAAAACAACCGATTAAATAAACAACATGAGCCATAAATTTAACTAATAAAACAAAATTAAGGCACAGAAAACTCGGCTCTAAGCGCAAATGTATCACTGCGCTGCCATTTTTGAAATTGTTTGGGCATCATCTGAATCTGAAATATTTTTATATGCATTAAGGAGGGAGCTTCATTTTTTTGTTCATCCTTTTCTAAATTAATAATATCCCCGGATGCCAAGATTATGTATGTACTTTTTTTAATTTCAATTAGTTATATGTTAAAGAAAATATTGCAGATTATTATTTAATTTTCATCAATAATTGACTTTTGTAAAAGTAGATAATTTGTCACATACTCATGATAATGACAAGAAACTCGCCTAATATTGCTGTTATGTATATTATTTATATTTAATGTTGTGTTGCTATATTGCTTTTTCCCATGCTCTTGGAAGATGTCTAAAATGATTACGATCCCTAAATCAGGAAAGGGCTAAAGCCAGATTACGTCATAAGGGCTCATTAACATTTGTCAGTATTATCAAAGTTGTTTGAAATTTTATTCGTTTCGTATTTGAAACGTCTTAATGAGCAAAACATTATCATCAGTTTGGTTTTCGTGCCCATTGAATTGTTGCCATTATTAGATCTGCATTTGGAAATAAGCAATACTGTTTGGCTTTATTTATTAACATTTCCCAAGCGATTGATAAAATTTGGCATGACTCGAGCTCGTCCTAGAAACTCCCACAAGCTGCTTTAGAACTATTTCACAGATAGAACGTTTGAAGTAGGGTCAAAGAATAAGTTTTCTAAAAGTGGGGAAACCTCTGCAGGAGTCCCGTTAAGAAGTATACTAGGGCGAAATACATATACGTCAACGTTTGCAAACGGTCCTGCACTTATAAGTGTTAATCAAAATCAGAAGATTGCATCCGAAAAACTTGAATCTTACATGCTGCTTTGTATTTCTACAAAGCAACCTATTCGTAATTGCAACTCCTAAAATGTAGACGATGTATTTTGTTCCCAAATTCAACAATGTTGTTATCGATGTGCGAACAAAATAAAACTACGCACCAAGAAAAAATTGTTGCAAAGCGTACACGTATATCGTATAAAAGTAACTATACAATGTATCAACACAGTATTAATACTGTATTAGTTACATGGTAAACATACGCTAGAGGACTGCTTAAAAAGGTGTTAATGGTAAATCCATACAAATGTGCACAAATAAAGTTTTCAAGCGTTAAATATTTGGGTATCCACGTAGATCGATGCCTAATTTAAGTCCCGCCATATTAAAGGAAAAATAACGGCTTTTATAGCTTATCATCAGGAAGAAATGAAAAAATACTCGTGATAGTGCATTAAGATATGAAAACAATAAAGCCGTGGTAATAAAGAATAAGTGCTTAAGACGACTTAAGTTGAAAACGAGTTAATAGAACCATTGCGATTTTCCAATTCAATAGTACCTCTTAGCAAAATTCGACTTATTTATAAATTTACTGTAATGATTTGCAATAACTTAACTCAATTTAAAACTTCGCTAGGAAAAAGTTCTTAAAAGAACATAAGTTGTTTTTCAAAATCTATTTTTTTCCATGCGTATATAGACCACCTGTCTTAAAAAGCGAACATCTTTTTTAAAATTAACTTTAAAGTTTGAAATTAATTTTTTCTTATTAACACAGAAATTATTTACTACATTGGTAATAATTAATAAATAACGTTGTAGAGATAATATTTGAACACTTATTTTAAATTTTCTTTTAGAAAGACTCAAAAAAACACACAGAAGACAATACTTATTTATATTCCTGCCTCTAAAAGTCTCATAAAACACAATTTAAAATTTTTTGAACCTTTGGTTAAATACTCGTAACTTTATAACTTTATTTACCTACTTAAAAAATCACCCATCATTCATTCGACTTTTTTTTAAATGTTCAACTATGCATGTTTGTTATTCGTTACATGCCGTCTTGACTAGCCATCGGTTTGTTCTGCCAGCGTGCAAATTGCTGTTCGCTCAGGAATTTGACTCGTGAAGACTGACGCTGTTGGTGGTCTGTTCGGGTTCAAACAATGTTGTCGGAAGCGTTCTTCGACCAATGCTGTTCTGCCATCACACAAACAAAATGCATACATAAAAATTATGCATGTGTGCGTTAAAGCCGTACATAAGCTATGCTGAGAACAAGGAAACAATTTCAATGACAAACAAAAAATTATGTTTAAGCTTAACAGGAAACATCTACGCGTATTCTTCAGACAAAAGACGACGAACTAATTTCTTTTCGTTAATTTGCCGACGCTTTCTCCATTAGCACATTTCTGGCTTGTCAAGACGGTATGTTAAACAGTCTTTTTTTTTTATCAAAGTTATCATTTAATTAAAACACAAATTTGTTCACGGAAAATGGGAATGGCTTAGCTAAAATATTTTTATTATAATTTGTTGAATTCTTGACGCTTGAGGTATTTTTTAAACCAAATAGTTCCTAGTAATTAATTGTGTAACTTTATGTGGAAAGGCACAGACAGGAGAAGATAGATAATGAAAATAGAATAGGAATTTCATTTCCTTTGTGAGAACAATAATTTTAAAGTTATGCAGCTTAAGTTTTGTTCCTCTTGTGTATAAAAACCACTTAGTTTTAGAAAATAATATGTTATGTATATAATGAAATAAAAGTTCCTTACGAAAAAAATTAAGGCTAAACTTTTTTTTGTTGCTGTAAAGTTTGTGTTAATAAAGAGTAAACTACTAAATTTAACTACTGTGTACACTCATAGCCATTATCTGTCCTTACATACCCATACTCTACTCAACTTGTTTTGTGTATGATAAGTATGGCTAGCGTTTCAACAGCACTCATAGTCATTCGTACACATTTGAAGCACAAAGTAGTAAACAGAGGTGAAACGACAGTATAGTGATCTTTTTCTCTATCGGTCTCGTTCCTTCAGAGCCTTAGTTTTGTTTTTAGATTTTTGTTTTTATTTTGATTTTCTTGCCGTGTTTGCCTGTATTTTTTCCTGTATTTCGTCACAAAATGCTATATTTGTCTCTTTCTAACAGAGCCCATAGTAAAATAAACTGAGTTTTTTATTTTTTATGTGTCAAAGTCTTCACCTCTGGTTACCCTGTGTTTGAAGGCTAATACTTAAAGAGCACTCAAAATGACAGTTTTGCCGGATTGCAACACATCCTTAAAAATGGCTTAGGGACACATACCTGGCAACCCGTACAATAGACCACCTTCAACGTCATCTAGCGGGAAATAAGACCCATGTCGTAATCTTTAATTATATCATTCTTGCTTAAATACACTATTTCTTAATTTTTCGATGTTAACCAATTAGAATATTTCGATAGAGTCATATCCAATAACACATTTATCAATGATCCATATTCACACTCATTTTGACAAAATTAAACGAACTTAATATTCTTAACCATCGGAAACCACTGCAAATTTATTGTGCTTTTATAAGATATATAGAATCGAATACCCAATTTCAACATTCTCTTCTAGTATGGGAAAATCGACCTTATAAAATCCATACATGTCATGTACCAAATATACAGTTTATAAGCTGCCAAAGAAATCTTTATATGAACATATTCAGTCGGACTACACTGGTGATCTTCTTTTATACAATGGCGTTATAGAACCACCGTCGTTGTCAATGATACACGGTACTGGTATTGAAGTCACTTTCAGGTCCAAGTATTTTGATGCCCTATTACTTAACAGATGGTAACAAATTCATATTCAAGTGAAGTTAGTATATCCTAGTTATCCTATTAGTCCATTTATTAACATTCTGGTTATAAACACATCTTCCATTTCATTTATACTTTTACATAATCTGGCTTAATATGTTCAATGTGGACTCTGAGATACTCAAAAATTTCCTACTTCGTACTCATATGTCCCTGTTCTTAATTCCGAGTGGAATGAATACATGCGGAATTGTAAATCAGACCAAGAGTCCTTAAACCAAGTCTGTTCAGACGTCCCAGATGCATTTTAAATTTATTGTGAAAAATAAATTAAAATTTAAATAAAAGTCTTAAAATAGACGTAACAGGTAAACCCACCAGCCCAGTTGAGTACTTTTTTTAATTTATGGAATTTGACATCGATTTGCTTGCTTAAAATGTTAATAAAAAATTTTAATTTTAACATTTAAATAACGTTTTAATTGAAGAACCCCGATACTAATTCCTCGTTATTCCAGAAAAACCGAGAGAAATTATTCGGAAGTGCAATACAAAACAGCTAAAACATTCGGAAAATTTAACTTTCGAATAAAATATTGCGGTTTCGGAATACATAACAGCATAGATTGTTCTTTTTTAATTTTTTGCCTTTTGGAAAGATGAAAAAACTTAAATTTGTGTATTTATTTTTACTTTTATCACAATTAAAGACGGGGCATTCGTAGAGCGGAGATTAACAAATTAAGCTAAACCACTGCCTGAACCTTTGTACACTGTCAAACGTAAATGCACAAGAACTGTGTGAGCCTAGGTTTTTTAAAACACTATAAACACAAATATACTCGTATTTGTGTAATAATATAAAAAAAGAGAAAATAACAAAAACTATCTACCTACCACCCACTCTACGTAGAATACTTTTTTAATATTCAATCGGATGAATAGAACTAGACTGGTCTAGTTAGAGCACTCAAACACTGCACACCGTAGAGTCGGCCTTCTTCAGCCTGAGTGCTCTCTCATAGGTTTCTCTAGCTCCTGCATACACAGCTGAGGAGCTTAGATCGCCCTAGCTAGAGCGCAGAGTCCTCTCCAGTCGACATATAGTAGAGCTACTACTCTACGCTATAGCTATGACAAAAACTCTCCACTGTACAGGTACCTTAAACATTTCTCAAAGAGGTTCCAAAAGTAAGCTATATGTAAACTATAAGCATAGTTATATATAATAGCCCGCTGGACATACTGTCGAAAATGAATGGCTAATGTTTAATTATTCATACGGCTGATAGTGAATGTTACTACGAAACGCCTTGTTGAAAATATGCAATGCATAAAAAATTTAAGTAAACTTTAATAACAGTATTAAATTCATTCAAGTTCATTTTTAATATGAAAAATTAAAATTCTTGACAAAGCAAAGACGCATACATGTATGTACGTATATTTTGTAATATGTATTTATGTATATTAAAAGTAAGTATAGTGAAAAAATATAAAAAACAGTTTGACTAACATAAAAACAAGGTAAACAAAATTATATAAGATAAACTGATCATACACTACTACGGTGGCGTTGGACGTAACTAATTCGTACCATAAGTTAGTATGCATTTCTCTATAGAACATAGGTAGGTAGACTTTGATTAGTATTAAAAAATGTTCTTGTTATATAAAGTCACTTAAGTATCATATTAAATAATAAATATTATTTTTTTTTCGTGTTCATTGCGCGTTTTGTAACGCGACCCAGAAATATGCCCATTATAAAAATCATTCCAACGGCAGTCATAAAAATAACAATAAAGAACTTTTTGGCAGGTGAAGTTACGACTTGATTTACCAATTGTTCCATATTTTCCGGCGGCTGCACTAACACCTAAATTTTGTTCATGTTAAAAGAAAATATTTTTGAAAGATTCATTAAAAACTTACTGTATCAGCATTCCTAAACATTTCTATACGTTTTTGTAGTTTTAAACGGCAATCCTGTTCCATTGCTTTGGAATGATCTTGTAAAACGGTTTGCAAGCATTTTAATTCTAAGAAATGAAATATATAAAATACAACATTATTATTAGTTTATAGCATTTTCTTGATTTAAAAATATTTTGTTGCTAAGCTATGGATTTGCAGGTTTTAGAGCTCATGTAAAACAGCATGATTCGTGCCTGATCACGCGGGGTAATAATTCGTTTTTGTTTTTTTTAATAAACGTAAAATAAAAAGGTTTAAGAAACCAATAAATGACACAATAGATTTGTCAACCCAAGTTTATGTTTGTACAAGACTTTGTGTGGTGTATTGGGGTGTTAAAGCAGACAGTGTAAAAGTATGTTTACACTACGTGTTTTCCATGTACATATAGTGGAATTTGTGTTCGATACATATCAAATACGATACTTATGCCAAGATTGAAATTATATATACAATGGAATTCCGTATGTAGTACGAGTACATAACCTGTAATTGTTTATGTCAATAAATTTATATTTATAATTTTTTTGTGCTATCTGTCACACGGGTTATCACACAAGCGGAAATATAATTGCCATACAACTGTGCGTGTCCTTTTTCTTTATCAATGTAAATTAATGCCGCCACATTACACTCTTAAACGAATGTAATCAAATCGTGAAAATTATCGCTCTCCCGTGCTTTAAGTCGTTCAAATAAGCATGCATACTTGCTAAAAACCTTGAAACTTCTTCGAATATGTATTGCAGTAGAAAGGCAAATGATTTGCATTTTACACATTGCAGACCTCAATCAAGCTGGAATCACTTACACTTATCAGATTCAAAGATTCCTTTTCATACGCATGACCCGCTATTAATAGATTATTGATCTTGAGCCCTCCATGATCGAGTGAATTTGCCCCTGTACCAAGGATTTAAAGAAATTTCAAGATTTAAAGGAGAAATAATAATTACCACTACTTCGATAGATCTCAGTATAAGAGTGGGTCCACTCATCCCACGTACAGAACTTAGTGCACAGTCTACCGAGTAATCCTACTCGAGAGAAGCGTCACCCTTGATGGATATTGCAGTCAATTCGTCAGCCCTCTCATTGAAAGGAACACCAATGCGTCCCGGTACCCACACTAAATGAAACGACCCTATACTGAAATTGTTTACAATCTGTATTATTTGCGAAACAAAATGATTTTCTCACCTATTGTTTCTGAGAACTAGGTGAAAACAACATATTTCTCAAACTCACACGTAATCATAGATGTTTTGAACAGGAGTCGAAGGGGTAAATCCTAAGCATCTTTTACGCATTGAGTTATGAAGACTTTAATCCTTCTGTCGATATATGAAAATACAAAAGCTGCTATCCGATGTGGACTTAGGTGGTCGTCGGCCTACTCACCTTTTAAAAGAGCTGAGTGGATTGGCAAAAAACAGAGTGACTGAGGACTTTCTCAAATCGCTTTGTCTTCAACGTTTACCGCAACACGCACGAGCCATATTGCAGGGTTCAAACGCAGGTTTAACAGAGTTAGCAAAACTAGCGGAGAAGATCGCCAAATTGCAGCCGCTACTGCGTCTAGTGTCCCTCACGATACCACAATAGAAAGCAGTATTGCCGTTTTAGAGGAACGAATTGGAAACCTTTGCCGTTCACCTTCCCGTAGTCGCCCATCTCAAAATAAAAAGCACCAACGGGGTTCGACACTGTCAGGGGAAATTTGTTGGTACCACAGTAAATATGGTAACGAGGCAGGTAAATGCCGTAGACCATGTAAGTACCAAAAAAACTAAATTTTAAATCTGATGCAACATCCAGCACATCAGATTTAATTGCTAGGCTTACGTTGCTGGACAACTCCACGAAAATAAAATTCCTTATTGACACGGGAGCGGATGTGTCCGTTCTGCCTCCCCGCCCGGGTGATAAACGAAAATTGTCAAATAAGATTTTTTTATTTGCTTCTAACGATTCACGAATACATGCCTATGGCGAAAGACGTCTTAAGCTATCATTTTCGCTACGACATGTTTTTGAGTGGACGTTTATTATCGCAGATGTCTCTATGCCAATTATAGGATCCGATTTCCTAAAACATTTCGAACTACTCGTGGATGTAAAACATAATGTACTGGTTGACCACAAGACCATGTTAAAAGTGACGGGATACGTATTACACTCGCATCAACCTAACATTTCGGCATTTGACACAAGTAACTGTTTTTCAACTTTGTTGCACGAATTTAAGGACATCATCATACTCAACACCAATCGTACGTTGCAACGAAATACTACGGCAGTGGTGAATGGAACGCCCGTACAGTGCCAGACCGATACCCGATGCCTTTTTTGCACGACTGTACCCATATATTACACGGGAAACGTGTTTTTTCAGTCATCGACTTGCAACGAGCTTACCATCAGGTGCCTGTGGAGCCAGCTGCCGAAGAAGGCAATAACGACACCCGTCGGATTGTTCGAATTTAGCTATATGGCTTTTGGATTGCGCAACGCAGCGCAGACATTTCAACGCCATATAGATTCAGTCGTACGCGGGCTTGATTTCGTCTTTGCATATATTGACGACATCTTGGTCGCCTCTGCTAGTATGGAGGAACACCATAGCCACCTTACGGCGCTATTTAATCGTTTGCGACAATGCCGCGATATGTCAACTGGGTAAGAGTATTATAAATTTCTTAGGCCACACTATAACAGCAGAGGGCATAAGGCCCTTAGACGAAAGAGTGGCAGCCGTGCGTAGGTACCCCGACCTAAGTTAGCAAAAGACCTAAAACGATTTTTCGGAATGATTAATTTCTACAGAATATTTTTGAAGAATGCAGTCAAGAGTCAAAAAAGACAGCTAGCGTAAGGGGAATGTAAAAAACGACGTTACACCCTTAGAGTGGCATAACGAAGCAATTTCCACGTTCGAAATCTGCTAGCGAATGCAACACTCCTTTATCATCTAGCGCCAAACGCGCAGTTCATTTTGACCACCGATGCGTCAAACGATGCCATCGGCGCAGTTTTACATCAGAGTGTTGAAAATACGATGCAGCCACTCGGGTTCTATTCAAAAAAATTGTCCGAGGCTCAGATTAAGTACAGCACGTACGATCGCGAGCTTCTGGCAATTTACAAGAGTATTGGCCATTTCCGGCACATGCTAGAAGGTAGAAGCTTTATAATTTTGACTGGCCATAAGCCCTTGATATATGCCTTCCAGTAAAAGCACGACAAAACCACGCCACGACGGGCACGCCACCTTGATTTTATTAGTCAGTTCTCCACGGATATTCGCCACCTTCCTGGGAACGAGAACGTGGGCGCAGATTGTATGTCTCGCATAAGCGTCATCAACTGTCCTGATCTTGATAGCTTGGCAGAGGAACAGAAATTGGATCGTGAATTGAAATCTTACCTCAAATCGGGCAGCTCGGCGCTTTCGCCAAAACAAATTCCAATACCAGATTCAACACACATGTTGTACTGAGATGTGTCCAATAACCGTGTTCGACCCTTCGTACCAAAAAAGTTTCGGCAGAAAATAATATCGAAACTGCACAACCTTTCACATCCTGGCTCTGAGGTACATATGGCCGAATATGATGAAAGACGTTGCACAGTTTGTACGAGTGTGTTTGCCATGCCAACACAACAAAGTATTCCGACACACCAGAACCCCTGTAGGTAGCTACGAGCCGGTAGAAAGACGCTTCGACCATATTAACGTAGATATCATCGGTCCACTCCCAGTTTCTAGAAATAATTGGTACTGTCTTACCTGTAATAACAGGTTTTCACGATTTCCAGTTGCCATACCAATTCCAGATATATCGGCCGAAACGGTTGCACTTGCCCTGATAGAAGGATGGATATCCATATTTGGCGTTCCACTTTGCATAACGACAGACATGGGAAGACAATTTACGTCATCAATTTTTTTAGAGTTAACGAGGCTCTTAGGCGTTCAACATATCAAAACGACATCGTACCACCCTCAAGCTAACGGACTTGTTCAACGTTTTCACGGAACACTTAAAGCAGCAATCAGATGTTATGACAGTAATGACTAGTCGTCGGTATTGCCTTCGGTCCTCCTCGGTTTGCGGACTACAGTTAAGGAAGATTTAAATGCCAGTCCTGCAGAGATGTTATTCACGCATCAAAAGGTAGAATAGACGAGTCGGAATTTATAAAAAACCTCCGAAGAAACATGGCAGCTTTAAGGACGACTGCAGTGGTGCGACAGGGCTTGCAAACGAGTGCACAGGGTACGTACGTCGTTAGACCCCTTACGAGGGCCCCTTTAAGGTTATAAAAAGAGGCAGTAAATTTTTCAAAATCGAGATGGGGCAACACAATGTCAATATTTCCTGCGATCGACTCAAACCTGCTTTTACTGAACAAGATGGGAAAGAAGAAGCTAACATAGCTCGAAGCGAAGACCCCGAAGATAACATGACGGATGAAAGTGTTTCCGATAGATCACCGGCATTTCAGCATAAAGAAGAGAGGCCTGTAGTCGAATCCCGGTCGACGAGGACCGTACGAAAGATACGTTTTCCAGCTCAATTTTTAGACGAAATCTCTAGGAGGGGAGCCCTATAGCGGCAACATTTGTATCTTTTGATAGTGCCTTATCTTTTTGACTGCTAATATTTACAGCCTTGTGTGTTGGCTGATTTTCTAGTATAGAGACTTTACTTTGACTTTTGACTTGCTTTTTGCCAACACGTGTACCGCTTAACAATTTTGCATATTTTAATAAATAAAACTTATTAGTATTTAAATAAGCTGTTTTTGTGTAAACCTCGACGAAACAGCTTTACATACATAATTGCCGGCATTAAATAAAACATTTATCAATATACGATCCATTCTCTTTCATTTAATCAAAAATTATTTACAAAGTAGTATACCTTTCCTGCCACCCTGTACTTCTTTGCAATTTTATTGCCTTTTTGCTTTTAAATATTTTCTTTACACCTCCCTCCACATATGCCGTATAATATTGTTTGCCTGGAAGTTGTTCACCCATTCATACACAACCTTAAAGTTGTTCGGCACCGTTCTTAAAAGTTTTCTCGCTCTTCTATTTGCTTTTATATTTTGTATCTCGTTTCTGTTTGGTAACTGCATATGATCGGCTTAATTTGCTTCTTCACTTTTTGTACATAAGTATGAGAAACGTAATATTTTTTTGCAAAATCCCTCAGACGCATTATTTTTTACTATTTTTTGCAAATTTTAATTCTAAAAACACAACAAGTCGAGCAGATATACAGACTGGTTCCTCCTAAATCGAATTATCAATTTTATAATGGTTGCCCGTGTCGTACCAGATAATTTTGATATACTTGCGTAAAAAGTAGAGCGATTTTCTATAAATATTTCCAATAATTTTTTCTAATTCGATGGTGATGCCATGACTGATTAATTTACTCTGAAAACTGCAATTGTTATAATTTCGGGACGTATAAGAGAAATGCAAAAATAACGAGATTTTCCAATATTGTTTACAAAGGTAATGTTATTTAAAATAAAAAATGTAAAAATTCTTTCGATTTCACACTTATATACGCTTTTCAATGTTTCTTGCTGGCAGGCACAAAGGTATTGGCATGCCGTAGCTGAATGCACTGTCAGAACTTCTTAATTAGACAATAATGGCTCGAGAGGTGTGTGCGCTTCAATCTCTAAAGCTACTCCTAAGGCTTTAGACGGCGAGATTCCGATAGGAATGGGTATTACCTCGCAATAGGTGAAAATGTTAATCTTTGTATGATTTTCGGTTTTTATGGGCCAACGGAGGAATTCTGAAAAGATAGACAGATGCCTCTAAAGGTGCACCTGCCTCTTTTTGGTTAGGTAGGTTTGTTTCGAAAGCCTTTGCAGCTCATGACTAAAAGTGAAAAGCAAAGGTAGAAGAGGAGAGGGCGAAGAACAAGAAGGCTATTGAGAAGATGACAAATCGGATACATTCTCATAAGTGAGGAGACTACTCCAGAGGCTGAATGTTAAGAGGTTTAAGGGTATCAAACCTAAAGTCTCAGACGAGGTCCGACTACAGAAGGAGAAAAATCGCCGCAAGTAATCTACCAATTGAAGGGGGCTAAAAAAGAAGCTGAGCAGCAGTTGTAAGACTAATGTAAAGCCGAAGGTTGGTGCGAAAGTTAGACCTACTTTTGCACAAGTGACAAATAAAGAGCTCATTTTAGGTATCGCTGACATATCTATATTTAAAGATGCTTTTAAAGGGATTATTATATAGATTTCCTTTAACATTGAATGTATTTAAACTTTACGAATATCTTTTCAATTTCAAAATGATGATGGCGAATTTATAGAGAATGAATGAAGAATAACTTTAAATTTATTATATTCATTATATTATTTTTATTGCTTTTAGTACTCTAGAATCACTTAATAATTTTTAATTTGTTTTAAATACCTAGCTATTTTTTGCGGATTTTAGTGCTGTCGATTTAATTCATTATTTGGGATTTATAAGCAATAAATTCATTATTTGTAAAAGTATATTTATTCAGCGAAAAAAAATTTAAATATATGTTGGCAATTTTCTACATTGAATTTGGGGGAATATATGAAAAAGAAACTGACAACCCTGCTTGGGAATAAGCTAATAAAGCAATGTTTCTCATTTTATTAATAACTGGAGTTCTACCTGAAAACTTTCACAAACTTCTGAAGAGATATTTAACAAATAGAACGTTTAAGGTAAGGTTAAATGATGAATTTTCTAAAAAAAGAGATAATCTCCGCAAGGGTCTCTCAAGGTAGTATACTAAGTCCGCTGTATCTCATCTATACAGCGGATGTGAAAAAACGCCTAAATACATATACGTCAACGTTTGCAGACGACCTTGCATTTATAAGTATTAACAAAGACCCGAAAGTTGGATCCGAACAACTTCAGTCGTGCATTCATGAGCTAGAGGACTAGTTGAAAAAGTGGAGAATAAAGGTTAACCCATAGAAATATGCTCACGTAACGTTTTCGCTCAGAAGGCATAATAGCCCACCAATAATAATAACAAATACCACGCTTTCAGCAGAAACGCACATTAAATGTTTGGGCATCTACACAGATCGACACCTAACTTGGTCCCGTTACATTAAAGCAAAAATAACGGCCATAAAGTATCGAACAAATTAACTATACCGGCTAATAAGTTCTAACTCAACCTAGGCTTTGGATTACAAAATCCTTTTATACAAATCTGTTATAACCCCAATATGGTCATGGCTGTGGGGTACTGCTTGCGCATCAAACATTCAGAAGATACAAAGAAAATGAAATGAAAATATATACAGAGATGTAGAAGTCCCCACTATTCAGGAAGAAGCAAAAACATAATCGTCCAAATACGTAAGCAAATTAGTGGCCCATCTCAACACTCTAGTGCGCAATTTACTGCAATTTTATGGGCACCAGAGACTGATACATTGAGCTTGGCGACACGGATCTCCCTACCCTATAGTCTTTTATATTAAGATTTGAATACAATAAACTTGTTATTAGATTGATAACACTTAATAAATAATATTTTAGAGATAACGATTTGAATACCTATTGTAATTTTCTTTAAATGGAAAGATTCAATAAAATAAAATTAAGTTAAAAAAAATATTTTCAAATTTCCGTTTGGGAAAGAGTTTGATTTCAAACCATTTCTAATTTGAAATCAATTCCCCATGTTTGTTGAGAACTTGTCAAGCCTCCCATATAAAAAATTAAAAAAGTTATTCTAAATTTGGTACACGTTTGCACTACAAGTTTTCCATATGAATTGTGGTATGTGCTCGGCACATATGAAAATCCGCAGAGTTACGAAGGTGAAATCTTGGCATATTCCCAAGACAAAAACTAATTTATTTTCAATGTTAATTTTTTTACTAACACTCATACCTTAACGACACGGGAAGTACAAAGGTAAAAATATACGAATCTACTAACTCTACATACATATGTAGTATGGCTACACATTTCAACAAATTATTTGATGTTAAACATTGATTGATTAGCATACTGATTAGCATATTGATTAGCATAAAGCACGACTGATCATTCGTGATCGTGGCTTATTTTTTTCGCCCAAATATTAGTGCGCAAAAAGTTATCCACAATTCCATATATAGTTTAATACAACTATTTAAAAAAAGACTGTACGTCATATTTGGATGACAGCAAAATACATGTTTTTTATAACTTACTTCTTCCGTTGCCTTTTTTAACATTGGAACAATATCGCAACATATCATCGGTGCAAGCTTCTTCTAATATAGGATCCACGTGTATATCCGCCTTAGCTTCGGCTATTAAAGTGGCTACTTCTAAACGACAATCACCATTTATTATCTTCTCATTCAAAAAAGCATTCTTAAGACATTCCTCTACTAGTCCATGCTCTTTGGCCATTTTATCTGGGTCACACAAAACAGCGATTTCATGTTTACAAAAAGTCTGCAACAAAGGATTCAATTTGTAATTTAGAGCTTGTTCTTGTAATACTTTCACCATTTCTTCGGAACACTCTTCGTCCAGTAAAGATTTACGGAATTTATCCTTTAAACATTGTATAACCTTAAAAGAAACAATTTATATTCATATAACAATCATTTCACAACTGATCGGAGGAAATCATTATATAGTCCGTTCGCTTACTCCAAAGTTCTTGAATATATTTACTGGTTTGCGTTAGTTTACCCTAAATCTAGAAAATGAGACTACAAATTGAGAGACAGTTCAATGACTGAGTATTCGCAGGTTTTTACTGGACAAAACGTAACGAAAGAACGAAAAAATGGGCAATTAAAATTTTTGATAAATTTGTTTAATAAGAAATCTAGCACTAAATCAAACATAATAGGTAATCAACTTTGGATTTTCAATATGCGAGCATTTAAAAAACTAAATAAAAAACTATTAAATGCGTTTTTTATCCACTTTTTTAAAGATAAAATTGAATATACTAAAATAATATATACTAAATTTGTTTCTTTCCAAAGAACCTTGCTTACCACAGCCTGATATTTCCAATCTAAATACTGGTGAACGGAATAACTCGGATAAGTAGTTTCACATATGATAAATAAGTATTAATATTTTCTGTACTCAAACACACAGAAAAATATTTTCAAAAATAAAAAGTCATGCTTACCTTACCATTAAGCTCTTCATTTGGTTGAGCTTTTGCTACAATATCGGAACAATAGCGATCAATATTTTTACCACAATGCAATTGTAATGTAGGATTAAATCTAAAATCTGTATTCTGTTCAATCATACGATTTACCACCACCAAGTGGCAACGAGCGTCAAATGAAGGATCATCTTTGTAGGTCTTTAAACAGTCTAACAGGCGCATGGGATTCGCTTTTGAACAATATTTGTAGGTCATTTCTTTGCAAGTATTGATTAAAGTGTAATCAGTTGCACTGTCCCCTAGTTCTGATTTTTTAACCAAAAATATAGCATGATGGCAAGAATTTCCCAACCGTGGTGTATTGACCACTAAACATTCTAAAGCCTAGACGGTAAAACATTTTATTACAATTAATTTGTGATGTTATATAGGGGGGTTAAACCCAATTACAACGTTACATTAATGATATGAAATTTAAATATGATTTATGAAAAAATAGAACTTGCATTCTTATTATTCACCTCTCCTGGTCCCTTTTTATCAGAACAGAATAATTCTATTTCTTTGCTGCAAGCATTTTCCAATTTTGGATCTAAAGCCAATGACTCTCTTTGTTGATACAACTGTGCCTTAACCTGTTGCCTACATTCTTTGGGTATACGTGGTCGTTGTCCACGTATCGTATCATTACGCATAACTTCACTAAGGCACGCTACTACATCATTCTTCGTTTTGCTTCCAGAACAAAAACGTACTACATAAGGACGACAGGCTTCTTTAAACTTATACGTGAAGTGGTAGCTTTTCAATGATATAATTTGAAAATGTTCAATAGCTGCTCTGCATTTAAGATCTTGTCGCAAATCGGCATCATTTTTGTGCGAAATTAAACAATCCATCATGTCGCCCTTATCTTTGCCTCCCTTAAGTATATGATTGCAATGTGTCTTCATAGCTTCTGTACAAACCGACATTATAACCGGATTTAGTTCAACATGCGCGGCCTCTTCTTCCGTATATTGACTGACTGCTTCCTATAATTCAGAACATTACCAATAATCAGAAATTACCCTTAAAACTTACCCTACATGAAGTTTGCAGTTTCTCCAAATGTATTTGCAAACAGTCCATTTCTGCACCCTTTCCAGTGTTTTCAAAACAGTAATATGATAAATCTTCTATGCATGCATCCTCGAGTTCAGGTATTAGATCTACAGACACCGCACGTTGGCGCATGACACGTTTAACCTCTATAAAACAGGACGGTCGAAGTGTGTTTTGATCATCATCGCTATAAGCCATTCGATGAAGACAAGGTAGAATTAGTGGTCCACGTTCCGGATCCATTTGCATATCTGTCACATCGTCCCATTGTTTTTTAGCGTGGCAGTATTTAATGGCATCGTCGCGGCAATGTTTGTATAGCTGGGGATCTAGCTTAAAGTCTCTTGCTACAAAATATTGAATTAACAGTAAAGAATGCTCACAATCAGGATTCATTGCAGGCGTGCCCAGTTGATCCATTAAACAAGTCATAACGCGAGCATCGCCACCATCAGTGTCGCGGCAAGCTACGTCTACGACCGGCTTGCAATTTCTACGCAAAACTGGATCTACACGCCAATCTTCGCCAACATCCGATATTTTTATTAGTTTCTCCAATGATCTTAGGCACTGTGATGTTATGCGTCTGTCCTTACGCCGTTTACGTGCATGCTCCATAAGACAGTGTATAATTTCTCCTCCTATACCTTGACTAATACCAATAATTGATAACTTATCTGCATTCCCACAGAATTTTGGTATGTCATCCGCACAATCGCTTAGAATTTCCGGAGATAATTGTCCATCGGACATTAACATGCGACGGTGATCATCAATTTCGGCTCGACATTCTGGTGCTATCTTTGTTCCATTTTTCTCCACTGTTTCTAAACACAAAAGAATTTGAGCCAAACGCACTTGCTTGTCTTCGGACACTCCTCGGCGGCAATGATGTTGTTTAATATCATCTTTGCATGCCTTCGCTAAGCCATGAGATATCCGATAGTCTTTGGCAATTTTATGGTCTCTCTCTGATATTTGATCGCTGCAACGGGTTGTCAAAGCTTGATTACTTTTATTTTTAACCAAACACTTGAAGGCTCCTGGAGTACCGGTGATTTCTTCTGGACAAAAACGTTTTAAGTCTTCAGAGCAGATTTCGAAAAATTTCAAATCAGATTCTTGTAGTTCAATTCTAGCAATACTTGATTTACAGGACTGATCCAAAGTATTTTCACTAGTTTGTAGCAAGCACTCTACTGTTTCCAATTGCGAAATTGGTTTATGTTCTATATTCATACGACCACATTCTGATTGATCAATTTCCGCTGAACAGGAATTAAAAAAGTCACCTAGATTTTCATAATCTGGAAAAAAGATGGCATGCACACGTTTAATGTATGATCTACATTTGTTCCCATGTTCCATTTGTAAAGTACGGTCCTTAATGCAAGACCATATATCCACTGCATTAATACATGATTCTAATAAATTATTTTCCTTGATGCAATGCCTTTTCAACAGATTGTCTTCAACCCATTTAGAACTTATCATTTCTTTGGTTTCGTGCCATACAGCATGCTGACATTTATCAGGCATTGCCTCCAGTTGACTAGATGTAAAAGTCGATACGCATTCCAAAATCGAAAGTGTATCAGTTGATTTCATATGCGTACATATTGTTTTCAGCTCCCTACAATCCGGGTTGTCGATTAAAGAGTGATCACTAGTAGCAAAATTTGTATCGACAGCGGTTCTAGCTAAACGTAATAATTGTTTATTTTTTTGTGTCTCCTTAAAAACAGCCTGTTGTATAGTTTCGGTAATGAGCCAACCGGAGGTAAATAATAGAATGATTTTGAGTTTATTATTCATTGTAATACAATTTTTTCAATAAATTTTATGTACACATATGAATGAAGTCGATTTATTTATATTAGATTGGTATTTTTTATATATTTAACACGTATTAATAAAATGTTTAGTTTTTAAGCACACACCGCATCAAAATAAATGCATTCATTGCATAAGAGGTGCCAGACTATTATTTTTAGTGATAAGAATAAGGTGAACTTAAATATAACGGGAATTTTTAAATACGTTTTAAACGTTGATTGTGGGTTTTCTCGGTCATACCTTACATTTTACAGCTAGATGATTTTCTTCTTTCTAAGTATTTGGCAAGCTTTGCTCTCGTTGACTGCATGCTCTTACCGATCCTAAGACGTTTCGTTACCGATAGCGATTAAAAAACCAAGTAAAAGTGCCCGATATTGATGACCGCGCCTGTCTTTTTTTGTCTCCCATCGAGATTGCCTCCATGTTATTTAATGGTGTTTACAGATATCTTGATTAGCCATAAATCTGTTATGCCAACGCAAAGATTCCTTTGACTCGTAAGGGCCATTGCTGTTAATGATCTGTTCGTGTTTAAACAATGTTGCCCGAACAATGGTTCGTACAACGCTGTTCTGCCATCACAAAAACAAAATACACACAGCCAAATAAGATATATATGAGTATACGATCAACTGTGAACATCCGTACATAAACTATGCGGAGAACACGTAAAAAATCTCGAAGACAAACAAAAACTTATTCTCAAACCAAACAGGAACATATACATTTATAGAGCTGCCGAGGAGGTAAAATGGGTAGTACGCGACTTTTTTAAGCTTAAATTTTATTTTATTTTTTCGAATAGAGATTGACAATAAGTATTCAAATCTTATAGCTAAAAAGATTACTTATTAATTATTACCAACTAGCCAAGCCCGGCGCGCGTTGCTACGTCCCTTAAAGAGCTTAAAATGTGTACAAAGTTTCAGAAAAATCGGCCCAGTGCAAGTACCTCAAAATTATAACTTTTTTTATGAGCGTGGCCCTGCCCACTTTTTTAATTACGAAATTATGTAATCATGAGAGTTCAATACGTGTGCAAAGTTTCAGAAAAATCGGAGTCTATAGCTAACACACACACACACACACAGACAGACAGAATTTCACTTTTGTATATATAGATGTAATAACTAATTTAAATTTTATTAAACTATCTACAAATTGAACCTTATCAAGCTCAATATGTCAGTTCCTTTTAGTCTTTGGTGCCCGTCAAATTGCAAAGAAGTGCGTACAAGAGTTTTGGGATGGGCGACTAGTTTGTTGACGTATTTGGAGTGTATGTTTTTGCTTCTTCCTAGATACTGTGAACTTCTAGATTTCGGTGGATATTTTCATTTCCTTTACTTTAATTTGTCCTCTTCGTATAGGAGCAACATAAACGTTTTCCTTACCTACAAGCTGGTACAACATGTTTGCGATGGTATTTGATGTATGCTCGCACAAGTAAAGTGGTTGAGAATTTTATTCCCTGATGGCATGTTCAACTTCATCATCCGCGATAGCAAGTAGAGAGAATTTACAAATGTTACTTAAGAACTTTTGGGTTGTTTAGCGATGTGCTTTTGCTGAGAAGACTTAGGACTGGCCTTCCTTATGGTTGTGGTTATGTATCTATAGGTTCAGTACCTGGTCGTGTTTTTATGTTGTTTTATTTTTGGTATAGTATCTGTAGTGTCTTTTCATTGAATCTTATTTGGTTCTGGTGTTGTTGCTAGTGAAGATAAATTTATGTTTTCTGATAATGAGAGCGTTAAAAAGGCCTGGCGGTGAAAAAGGCGTTATCATCCTTTTTTTATTGCTTAAATTTTTCATTTTATTATTATTTTATGTTAGAGTAGAAGAGTAATAAGCATTATTGTATTCCCTTATGTATATTTTTTTCATGAATGTTTGGTACACTTATTCACTGACTATAAGTAAAATTTAGTAACAGGTGTAAATTACCATACACTATTTGTATTTGCTTACAACACACAATATTAATATATATTATATTGTTGTTGTTAATTTTTTTGTCCTAACTGTTCACTTCTGCCTCTTCACTTGTTCGAATGTGTTTTTTAATGAGAACTAAAGGCGCCTATTACGACTTATCCACGAAATATAATGTACATATGTATCCGACCACGGCCACAACCTAAAGTCCACAACCCACATAACTGGTTTTTCTCAACATTTGGCTTAAATCTAGCTTAGAGCAGCAGTTCAAAAATGGAAAAAGTTGTTTATATATAATTTGCGATACTTCGAAGCAAAATGGGACAAAATGGGTATCATCTTATCCAATTTCTTGCAGAACTCATTACATATCCCGAAAAGAAATTAAGCTATTGTGAACCCTTTTAAATGTTTCAGCCCACGCTCGCGGCCGAAGGCTGGTTCTGCAGGAAATCTAAGTAAGCGGAGCCGATATTTTGTTTGTTAATGCAATTTACTAATTTTGTCATTAAATTCAAAATAACTGACTTATATTGGCCACAAGATAAATTTCCATTTAAAATAATTAGTAACAACGCGAAAATACTGAACAAATAATTCATAATCAAATGCCTCTTAATAGGTTACATATTTTTACGAAAATATACTATGTCGCTGGAAGAAGTTATTATTAGCTTTCTTATGATTCTTTTATGTCCTCTTTCGCTTCAAAATACTCAAAATTTTTTTAGAGTATCTGGCCTGAACTTCATTTGTTCCCAAAGCGGGAAAATTAATGAAAAAGAAAAGAAAAAATGTCTGTCTAATATGTTATAGGTTTGGGCAAGATGAGAGTATTAAGAAAATGTCAGGCATTCCATTTCCCTAATGTAAAAGTTGCCTTTGAGTCACTTTCTCTAGGAACCGGCCACAATATCAACTGCGTCGATTGCGGTACTCTTTCGACTTTGTTATCTGTTTTGCAATACACTTTTTATTTAATTTGCAAATTCCAAGTGGAAGTTTTCTGATATTTAATTCAAAAATGCCTTGTAAAGCTGTTTGTGTTATCAATGGTGACGCCAAGGGTACCGTATTTTTTGAGCAAGATGTGAGTAACTAGTTTCT
Organism: Phania funesta; assembly: GCA_963932375.1. Taxonomy (NCBI): domain Eukaryota; kingdom Metazoa; phylum Arthropoda; class Insecta; order Diptera; family Tachinidae; genus Phania; species Phania funesta. Next base: position 24,867,920 of record OZ010656.1, read on the forward strand.
TAAAGATATTTTATAAAAAAGTTTAAAGTTCAAATAAAACCTATGTATAGTATATATTTGCTTATATGTACTTACATACACATGTATGCATGCATGCAAAATGAACATACTTTACATTGTAATTTGTTAAGCCGGTTGGCTTAGTAAAAATAGAGTGCAAAAGTTCAACTTTAATTAGAGTGAGTGCGGCTCATAAACTGCATTTTTAATTGTATTCTATTATCGTATTTGTATTCTATTATCTAGTTTATTTAATTACGCAATATCTGTAGTTTAATAGAAATAGAATACTTAACATGTAGGTAACGTTTACTATTCATACAGTAATTTTCCTTCCAATTAAGTCGCACATACATGCATACATATGTACACATGCATGTACATACATATGTATATCGTTGACTAAAGTGTAGACGGCCCAACAAAAAAGTTTTTGCTTGATTATTAGTCTATACTTTCTGTTCCGTCACGAATCGGCTGCCTTGTTTTTGGCAGTTTGAAAGTGTGTATAATCGTTAGTTGCTATTAGTCGTTTCACTTTGTTGCTGACAAACCTGTTGAATACAAACAATTAGTCAACGTAACTAACACTACGTATTGACTAGCTATACATTTTTTTCGAACATGGAGAGAACGTCGGAAGAATAAGTGGAAAAATGTGTTCGTGGTCTTCTGTGTGAAGAATACGTGTATGTTCCTGTTCAGTTTGATCATCATTTTTTTGTTTCTTATCGAGACTGCTTCCATATTCTCAGTAAAGGTTAGGTTGTTTACAGACGACCGCATACAAACACATTTTTATTTTCGCTTTGTGTATTTTGTTTGTTTGATGTCAGAAAAGTTAAAATTGAAAATAACTGGTTTAGAAATAAATATATAACAACCAAAAAACATATATGGAATATACACAAACATACAGGGATTAACAAGCAATTTTATTCAAATGGAAATAGTAGCTGAATCCAGTAAGCCAGACTTTATAATTTTATCCGAAACCCATATGACAGATCAAACAGAGGAAAATGAAATTGAATTAAAACAATATAACCAATATTCCACATTATCGAATTCTGCAAAAACAGGTGGGGTGATTCTATATTTTAAAAAACAATGGACGGTCGAATGTATAAAAATCGAAGTACCTACAAGCTTCTCTATACTGGATTAGTGCAATAAGTGCAAAACACAACAACGTATCTTTCATATTGATAGCAATATACAGATCCCCAAGCAGTTCTAAGGCGGATTTCTGTCAGACACTTCAAGACTTCTTAGAAGATATATGTGAGGAGCACTGTGATATTATAATTGCTGGAGATATAAATATAGATTGGAAATGTGATTATTACAAAAATAAAATTGAAAGTATACTTAACGACAATGGACTTAAACAAATGATGATTGAATATACAAAAATAACTCAGATTTCAAAAACTACAATTGACTATATAATTACGAATAATGAAAAGATATATGCTAAAACTAATATAAATAATAAAATATCAGATCATGAGTCTATAGACATTTCTATAAATTGTGGTGTGGATTTATCGGAAGAAAGAAAAAAAAATAGAAATTTTTAAATATAATAAAAGCATTTTCAAAACTGAATTGGGTGCAATATTATCATTGAATGAAAATCTTACTGTAGATGAACAAGCTAAGAATTTTGATAAATGTATGGAAAGTACAGTGAAGAAATTTATAGTAAAAAAGAAAATAAATGAAAGAACTAACAATAAATGGTTCAATAATGAACTAAGAATTATGAAACTAGAAAAAACTAATCTATATCAGAGAGCAGTGTTCGAAAATAGCAGCATAGCATGGGCGAATTATAAGAGAATAAGAAATAAATATAAAGTAAAAATAGAACATGAAAAAATAGATATATAAACAACAAAATATCTAACACAAGTAGTCAAAAAGAAATGTGGAGTGTGCTAAAAGAACTAGTGTTAAGGAAACCCAAAAACGTGATAAAAACAGTGGTATTTAACCAAATAGAGTACAAAGAGAGCAAGCAAATAACCGAGCAATTTAACCGTTATTTTGTAAATAGCATTAAAGACATAAGAGAATCTATTGACTATGAGCAATATGAAAACCAAATACCAGTTTAAGTTTCGTGCAATATCTTTATTAGAGTTAAAAAGTATTACTAAGAATATAAAAAAGAAACCTTACTATAAGAATATAACGAAAGATATAGTTCTAGATAATTGGAATTTAACTGGTAATGTGTTAGTGAAAATAATAAATCAATCATTTGAGAATGGAACTTTTCCTGATAACTGGAAAGAGTCTATGGTTACACCAGTAGAAAAAATACAAATAAAGATAAAGATTTCCGGCCTATTAATGGTTTAAAAACGTGTGAAAAACTAATGGAACAAATTGTAAAAAATCAATTGCAGGATTATATGGAAGGCAACGGTTTAATATCCAAATATCAGTCAGGTTTCCGAAAAAGACATTCATGTGAAACTACTATAAACTGTGTAATAAATAGGTAGAAGTTTATAAATAAGAAAAATAAAATATTGGCTATTTTCCTTGATTTTAAAAGAGCTTTCGAAACTATAGACAGAGACATACTCATAAAAAAACTATATAAATATGGTATACGAGATAAAGAAATAAAGTGGTTTAAGTCCTATTTAACAAATCGCAGACAATATACAAAAGTGAATAGTGTGGAATCTAGTGCTATAAACAATAATTATGGAGTACCCCAAGGCTCAATACTATGAGCTCTTTTATTTATCATATATATAAATGATCTCGAAAAGGTTTTAGTAAGATGCGAAATTATTCAATATGCCGACGATACGCTCATATTCACGGAAGCAGAAACAGAAGAAGAATGCTACGAAAATATTACAAGAGATATGTATAATATAAATAATTGGCTAAAAATGAATAAATTAAAATTAAATGAAAATAAAATAAAGATTATGGAAATAAATATGAATAGTGATATAACTTATAAAATACACAACATTGCAATAGAAAAAGTAAATAACTTGAAATATTTGGGTTTCATTATAGATAAAGAATTAAAATTTACTGACCATGTGGAATATATATGTAGAAAAATTGGAAATAAGATAAGTTTTTTTTAAACGTATAAGAAACAAGATGTCCATAATAACAGCACTTAATATACATATACAATACAATTATTAAACCACATTTTGAATATGGATGAACTATTTTATATACATACGTGTTGCTCAGACCAACAAATAATAAGACTACAAAAAGTACAAAATAAAGCCATGCGTGCAATTTTAAAATGTAATCGTTTTACGTCAATAAATCTAATGTTAGATATGTTAAATGGTTAAATATTAAACAAAGACTGGAAATTAATACTATAAACTTTATTCAGAAAATGAAGAAAGGAGATGCACCCGAGTACCTTACCGAACATATAAACTATGTAGGGAATGTTCAACCATACAACCTAAGGAATGCTAACGATTTCAGACTACAGAGGACACAAACAACAAATATGCAAAGATCGCTATTTTATAAAGGACTGAAACTATATAATTCCATGTCAAAAGATATTAAAGATGAAACAAATGTATATTTATTTAGAAAAAAAGTTATAAATTTTGTAAAGAATTAATAATAATTATAAATTTTATTCAGAGTATAAGAGATTATGGCGAAAACTATTAAAAAATTGTACATTTTAGAAAGTATTATAAATACTACTTATTTTAAATAAAAAAAAAATAATAATAATAAAAAAAAGCGTCGTGCAAACAACTGTTCGAACAACGTACATAAACTATGCTGAGAACAAGGAAGCAATCTCTCGTAGTCTCCACATAAAAGACCAAGATAACATTTTTACGGATATTCTGCCGACGCTCTCTCCATGTGCGCAAGTGAGAACACACTGTAAGAAAAAACAAAACTGGAAAATGTAAGCAACAATAAATATCTTTTAACAATTTGTTTAAAATCGGCAACAGCTAAACCAAAAATAAAAGATAACCACTTAAAAAATTTGTTATTCATTTTTAAAATCTGTGTCTATAAATAACAAAATAAGATGTAGGAAGAATGTATTTCCATTCTACAAGTAAGGAATAAGACAAAACAAAATTGAAAAAAAGATCATGTACGTGCATACAGTTTGAGCAAAATAAAGGTTTTGTGAATACAAGTTTACTTATTAATTGTTAATATTGCTTTTGTAAGTTCTTATGAACAGCTTTTTACACTGTTAATATGTACCCTTTATACTCTTGAGTATAATTTGTCTTCTTTTTTCAGCAAAGTATGATGTATGCTTGTAAAGTGGGTTTAAGCTTCTTTTTGATTGAGAAAAACATGTTTATGTTGATTTTTCTTTTACTATTTCGTTTACGAATTTCTAAAACGCTTTAAATGCCGTCTTGATTAGCCATAAATCTGTTCTCCGATCGAACAGATTCCGTTACGCACAGGAATTTGGGTCGTTAACACCGTCGCTGTTGATTTTTCGAGTTATGACAGTTATGACATTGTTTGAGTAAATGAGCGATAATATATACATATATATATATATATATATATATATATATATATATATATATATATATATATATTTTAAATAAGATTTTACTCTGTGTAGGGAGTATAAAATAATAGGTATATATGAAGTTTTAATATAAGTATACATATATGTTTTCTAGGATGCGAACTCTCCCGTTAAAGTAACTGGTGAAATAAATGGCTTATCGAAAGGTCTACACGGCTTCCATGTACACGAATTTGGTGACAATACTAACGGCTGCACATCAGCTGGTCCACACTTCAATCCCAGTGGCAAGGAACATGGTGCTCCAAGTGATGAAAACAGACATGTAGGTGATTTGGGCAATATCGAAGCTATTGGTGATGGCCCAACTAAGGTATAATAATAACCCCCAACCTGTTATAATGTTTTAACAAAATAATTGTATATTAAAAAAAAAGGTGGAAATATCTGATAAACAAATCAGTTTGTTTGGGGCCAACAGCATTTTAGGCCGTACTATTGTTGTACATGCCGACCCTGATGATATGGGCAAAGGAGGCCACGAATTGAGCAAGACCACTGGTAATGCCGGTGCCCGTATTGGGTGCGGTGTTATTGGCATCGCTAAAATTTAAATTGTAGATCAAAACATGTTTCCATAATAAAGACGGTGACCTTCCAAGTTTTGTTATGCTTTAATTAATTTAGTGTTAAATGTATTAATGTAATTTTAATTTGCATTTTATACTTAAATTGTATATGAAAAGCATATACCATTGTAATGAATTGAAATAAATAAAATAGGGGAGTGAATTGCGGCATTAGATATCGATAGAAATTTATATTATTAGCATGTTTCTATAAAGCAGCGAGCGACTCGAATATTTTTTTTTATTAACCAACACCAATAAATATGTTTTGCATACAAATGCTCAAGACAAATCGATGGCTTCTCATATAGAAACAGGCCATTAAACTAATGTTTTTCGGGAGATATCGAATGCCGTAATTTGCCTTCATATATTGGTGGTTTGAGATAATGATATTTTGTTTTTAATGAAAAATTAACCCTCAACTGAGGTAGTTCACTATACACAACGCAATGCAACAAGTAAGTTCTAATCGAGATAAAGCGCCCATACCTTTAAAAATGAGTTTTTAATTTTTTTATTGCATTTTTCAACAGATGTTCAGAGAATTTTCATGGTACATACTAAAAAACAGCAATAAATACGACGTCAAAAATTAAGGCATTCGATATAGAAACTTTATTCAGTGTCGACTGCCGTAATTTGTATTCTCTTTTTTTAATGGTTATATATGCATGTACTTTTTTTAAATAGCAAAAATCATTACATGTTCAGTAAAACTCGTAATACACACTAACCATTTAATTAGCTTCTCAACTAAATCCTACTTCTAGAACGGATATATTGAGTCGCAAACTTTTCAAGATATTTAGAACGACGTGAAAATAATACCATTTTGCAACACATAAGTACATATATGTAGAACATTCAATCAGTAGTAATAATTATTAAAATATTTGTCAAAACCCTGACTAAAGAAATAAATTATGAATGGTAATAATTTTGAACAATTATTATTAGCATTTTTCAAAATGATTATTAATTCAGTTGTTTCAAAAACATAGTATATCAATGGTGTGAAATCATTGTTTTTTAGGGTTTCGAATGTGCTAACTTAAAACTTAAGTTAATAGACGCACTCCTAAACTATATCGAAAAATGCTTCTAAAGATGCTTGCCTAAAACTTAGTTATATTTTGAATCGAAAACAAAAAATAGGTAAAGTTAGTATCAAATGTATATTTTAAAAATCGTCGAGTTTTTAGTAGAGAACAGAACAAAAGTAATTTCCTAAAACACATATTTATAAAATTTGTTCCTTTTGTCAAAGCTAAGGTTTCTGTAATTTATTATAATTATATATATATATATATATATATATATATATACTAGGTGGCGCAAAAGTAATCCTCCTATCAGAAAATGCTATAAATTTTGCGATTGGCCCCTAATGTCAATTCTGTTTTGACATTTGTGTAGTAAACACTTGCGAAATACACGTTAATAAACAATTTTACGCTACACTGCTCCAGAACGCGGAATATTGGTGACTATTTATTTGACCAATAATCGGTCGGTGACTTTGGCACAACGTGAATTTCGTCACAGATTTCCTGGCCGTCCAACGCCTACTGGTGAAACACTGCGACGTTTAGCCGCTCGCCTCGAAGAGACTGGCACAACACGAGATGCTGCCAGGCGTGGCAGACCCCGGAGTAGCCGTTCTGCAGAGAATATTGCTGCTGTAGCCGAGGATGTCATGGAAGCGCCGTCGACATCGACCAGACGACGTGCCACGCAAATGGGTATCAGTCGACGGTCTTTACAGCGAATTTTGGTAAAAGATTTGAAGATGTTTCCGTACAAAGTCCAGACGGTGCATCAGCTGTTAGCTGCTGACCGCCAATCGCGTCTAACATACGCTCAAGCCATCCTTAATCACCACCAAGAGGAAGATGATTTTTCATCAAAAATAATCATGAGTGATGAGGCCCATTTCCATCTTAGCGGGTACGTAAATAAGCAAAATTTACGCTTCTGGGGCACTGAAAATCCGCGTGTAACCCACGAAGAGCCATTACACCCACTCAAAGTCACTGTATGGTGTGCTGTTTTCGCTGGAGGAGTCATCGGACCTTTTTTCTTCGAAGACATCGCGGGCCAAACGGTTACTGTGAATGGTGAGCGCTACAGAGCAATGATTAACGAGTTCTTTTTGCAGCAACTTGATGAATTGGGATTGGAAAACATGTGGTTCCAACAGGACGGTGCAACGACACACACTGCACGTGCCACAACCGATATGCTGAAGGATGCATTTCCCGGGCGCCTAATCTCCCGTTTTGGTGATTTGCACTGGCCAGCAAGATCGCCTGATTTGACCGCTGCAGACTTCCTTTTGTGGGGCTTTTTGAAGTCGCGGGTTTATGTCAACAAGCCTCAGACTCTTGCAGCTCTTAAAGACAATATCCGTCAAGAATGTGAGGACCTATCGCCATTTACATGACATCATATTCTCGACTTGATGTAAAAAAATTCAAAGACCAAATAAAAATAATCTACAAGAAGAATCAAAGTTTTTCATTTTTTTTTAAATTACAGCCAAAAAACATCGGAAGGTTATTTTTGCGCCACCCTGTATATATATATATATATATATATATATATATATATATATATATATATATATATATATATATATATATATATATATATATATATATATTTAAAACAATCATATTGACGGTATGTGTCCTGATGCAGCCCTCAAGTATCTGCAAAAGTGCTGATTTAGTTCTTTGAAAGCATTTACGCAGTGATTACAATTTACTGAAAATAGCAGATCAAACATAAGTTAATAAAATTACGAAGAAAGTGTATACTTTATTAAAGTAACGAAAAGGCAGGAGTTCTATATGGCACGAATGTCAGAAATACAGAAAGAAGACGGTACAACCTAAGTCGGACTAGCATATTGCCGCATGTGTTGCAAAGCTCTTATATATATATATATATATATATATATATATATATATATATATATATATATATATATATATATATATATATATATATATTATAAATAAAATACATTTTATTTTCTTAAATTTATATAATTACCTTAAAAAAACTAAAATAACTATAGAACAAGAGTTTATTTTTACGCAGCGTACTATGCATAATCGTTGATTTAATGCCTTTTGTATAGTTGTATTATTTAAAATTTGCATTTGGTTGTTAATTTTAAGGAAACCGAAAACCCAAAAGAATGTATGTTTGGAATGAGTATCAAACATGCAAGTTAGAGCATTTGGCAAATACTCTAAATGATTGGTTCGAGTGCAGTATTGTATTATATTACCTAAGTCGACATGCAATCATCATTTTGATTTATTTGAAGATGAATGACCATCACGACTATAAAGGCATAATAACTGGGTTGAGCTACGCATCTTAGTAAAAAGGTTTGTAGACTGGATATTATTATTCTGTAGATATAAGATACATATAGGTAAGTATATTCACTCTACATAGAAATTGCGCTACATACTGCTATTATTTATAACATAGTAGCTAATAAAATTTGAAGACTGTAGATGTTGTTCTGCAGATATGCAGTGATTGTTTTTAAATTGTACGTTCAGTTACAGTTCCATAGACATAACAGTAGCGCGCTCACTATTCGGAATGGGGAAATTTTTATCACTACATATGAATAGTAAAGTTATACACAATTTAAAGGCTCTAAATACAGGATAGTTACCTTGTAGTGATGTCGCAGCTTCAGTTTTTATTGTTATTGTCCGTGACGTCGAACTTCCAAAGGAGTTTCTTAACATATTTTTTTCTAGAATAACGTGAAATTAACGATAACTTTAATTGGGATGTTATTGTTGTTCACGCGTATGAGTTTTATTTCAATTAAAACATGTACATTTTCTTACTCACTTACATATGTATACAGGTAAGTAAAAGTATTTTACATTTTAGAAATCTTTTTATTTAGATATTTTTGCATTTAAATACATATATTTGGTTTTGTTTTATTTAATGTTTTCGTCACAATAGTGTAAGTAGATTTATTTTATTTTTTGCAAATTCTTTCACATATTTTGAAGGCATTTGCATGTATATATAAATATCTTCGAAAGCAAATATTTAAATAGGAAGTTGCTTTTTTAATATTGTTTATATGTATGCATTTTCGCCTTTTAATGTGTTGGGATGGTATTAAACAAGAAAAACAAAACAAAATCACAATGTAGTAAATTAACTATTAGCTTCAATTTCTTTGTAGACTTCACGCTTATACTCCTCTAAACCACCTTCAATAGCTCGTACAGTACGATTGCCACAGACCCATAACTCTTTGCAAACTACTTTAATCAAACGTTCGTCATGAGATACTAAAATGCAACCACCCTGAATATATAAATCAATTAATAAACTGTTTATACGATTTAGTATATTTAAGAATTAACCTTGAATGCATTGATGGCTTTGCCTAAGGCATCTATAGTTTCTATATCTAAATGATTTGTAGGTTCATCAAGTACCAGAAAATTTGGTTCGGCTGGAAAATTGGAGAGAAACAGATATATGTATGTAATCACATATTTCATATATTTATTTAATTATTCATTTTTACTTACCCATGCACATTTTAGCTAATGCTACTCTGGATTTTTGACCTCCTGATAAACTAGCTAGACTTTGTAAAGCTAATGTACCGGATATTCCAAAACTACCCAATTGTCGGCGATATTCTTCGTCTGGCCGCCCAGGAAAGCTTTCGGCCAAAACACCAACACATGTTAAATTCATATTCAAATGATCCACATGATGCTGAGCAAAATAGCCAATGCGTAAACTGCGATGTAATACAATATCGCCAAGCGGTGTAGTCAGTTGACCAACAATGATTTTTAACAGTGTAGACTTACCAGCTCCATTTTCTCCCACCTGAATTTAGCACATATATTTAAATATTTTTTATATACATATATAAACTATGTTTAACTTACTATACAGATTCGTGAGTCTGAAGTCGCCGATAGATTAACACTTTTAAAAACTGGAAAAGTATCCATAGGGCTGTATTTAAATTCAATATCAGATATAGCCAAAACGGGCGGGTTTAAAGGCTCTACATCCGGAAATTTAAGTTTGACTTCAATTTCCTTTTCCACGGCTTTCAGTTCAGGCCTGAAAAATTTGAAATTTAAATCAAGCTGTAATATAAAAATAGTCAGTCGAGCAAATTCTCAATATTTTTGGTTTGGTGCTGGGATTCTTAAGTGAAAATATGTATTTATATTTTAGAAAACATAAACAGTAAAAAAATATGTCGATTAATAATGTTACACTGGTAACTGGTTTTTAATTTTGTGAATTATTTTAAATTTTATGTACTTACAATTTCTCTAGCATTTTAATTTTCGATTGCACTGAAGCAGCACGATTGGCATTGTAACGAAAACGATCAATAAATTCTTGAACATGTGCACGATGAGCCATTTGAGCCTCATATTCTCTGCGTTGAGCTTTAAGTTTTTCATTTTTAGTTTTTTCAAATTGTTCATAGTTGCCCCTTTAGAAAAGCAATCATAATATTATTAAAAGCTATTAAATTACATAAGTATTCCTGACATACTTGTAAGGCTCCAGTTGTTGGGAATGTAAATGTATAATATCTGTTGGCACTGTATCCAAGAAGTTTCGATCGTGAGATACTACCAAAATAGTGGTTGGCCAGGATTGTAGGTAGGTTTCTAACCAAATTATAGCTTTTATATCCAACATGTTAGTGGGTTCATCAAGTAATAACAAATCGGGCTTTGAGAAAAGAGCACGAGCCAATGCCAAACGCATACGCCAACCGCCAGAAAATGATTTTGTCGGTCTGGCTTGCATATCACTATCGAAACCTAAACCTTTTAATATAACCGAAGCTCGTGCTACCGCTTTATCAGCTTCAATATTCTGTAGCTGGGCATATATTTCAGTTAGTTCTGTGTTTAGAGTAGCATCTTGAGTTCCACTATTTAAAAGAGTCATAATTTCTTTTTCTCGTGCTAGGAGACGATTGCGTTCTGTATCGCATTCGAGCACACTGTCTACAGCCGAAGTATCATCACCAACCACTTCTTGCTCCACATGCAAAACAGTGATGTGTGATGGTATTTGTAATTGTCTTTCAGATATCATACGTAAAAGTGTTGTTTTACCTAAACCATTGCGACCAACTAGTCCATAACGGCGGCCAAATGATAATAGAATATTTGCATTTTGAAGGAGTACTCTAAAAATTAAAGATACAGTACCAAATTTAGCAAAGTAATTTAAAGATATTGAGTTAAACATGACACGGGTTTTGTTGCTGCATCTACTTTTTTAATAGCTACTAAACAAATAAAAAAGAACAGGTTGACAAGCAATGGAACTGTTTTGAGTTTTTCTATTTATATGTATATAACGTATCTTATATACTTGTCTGACTAAAATTTCGAAACAAAAGAAATTAGATTTCGTGACACAATATACTTTTAAATTTGTCGGAACTAATTTTCTAACTGTTATATGAGTTACTATGCAAAAAATATATGAAAAAAGTGTTAAGAAAGTGGCTTTGGCAAACTTGTAACTAAAATGAGTTCTATTTCCACCCTTCACAAAAACGAAAAGGGTTTGCCATTCCGTTCAAAAACCCATTTTTCTCAGTTTTGTTATATTTTCACTCTTGCGGGGAAATGCTTATACACAATCCCATAAAAATCGCATTTTATGAATCCTTAACAAATTTGCTATAAAGCCCCCCTACAAAAATTATTATCCCGAGGCCCACAAATAGCTTACGGATCTAAATGTTAGACCGAATTAAAAAAAAAACTCAAAATTTCAACAACAAAAAAAAAAAAAAAAACGAAATCAGTTGTGACCGTTGATTACAAACGTACGTCATATTAAGCGCATAATTAATATTCGTATTAGGTTTTTTTTTTCACTAAAAAATTTAATTAAACAAGTGCAGATACATAGTGAACATTTAGTAAAAACAAAGAAAGAACAAAAAATTAACAACAATATAACATAATTTGTGTGCTTTAAACAATAACAAATAGTGTATGGTTTAACAGGTTTAAACAATTCCTTTGAGAGTCATTCAATGAGGGTACAAAATTTACCGAACGCCTTCCTTATCCGCAAGCCTAAATATATTTTTAAAGGAAACAACGCGCAAAAAGGTGAAATAAAAAAACCATACAATTAATATATCAAATCCAATACACAAAAAGCAAACAGGAAGGATATATATGTACATAACCATAATAAAAAGAAAGGCCAGTCGTATATATTATAAAAGTTTTCAAGTAGCTGCAGCACATCCAGTGAAAATATATATTACTTGGTACCCCGGACGATGAAATGCTGAAACGGCTGTCAGGGAACAAAAACCCCCACCAGTTTCCTTAAGCCGGTAAACGTCAAACGCCATTGTAAACCTGTTGTCCCAACTGTAGGAAAGGAAAACTTGTATGTTGCTTCTATGCGAAGAGGACAAATACAAGAAACCACACGGATAACAATTATCAGCTCATCACAATTAGAATTGGCGCTAAAAGAGTTTTTACACCTACCAGCTAAAAAGTGCAAACGATTGGATAGTTGTTGTAAAGAGCATTGATAGTTTTGTTCCTACTGAGCAAATAAAAAGTGCTATAGAAGCAGAAGGGTATGACGTAAGGTCAGTACACAATATGCTAAACAAGGACAAAGTTTCCCAATCAATGCATCGTGTTGAGATCGTATTTAACGCAACTCAGATAAGATCGAAAAACTCCGTTCACCCTATATACAACTTACGCTACCTTTGCAACAGACGAATAATGGCTATTAACACGTAATGGTCCTCGTCAGCGCACTAATTGCCAAGAATTCGGGCACACTAAAACATACTGCAAGTTTTCTTCAGTATGGTTTGCGGCGATGCCCACCAAACTTCAGAATGCACTTCTTCTAAAACTAATTCCAAGGTAAAAAGAAATTCAAACAGCAACTGTGGAGAAAACGACACTGCAAACTATAGGTTCTTCATGCTGATTTTATTGCTAGTACACAACCCAGTAGCGTACTACACAATTTTGCTTAAACATTTGATACAGATAGCCTTTATCATTTATTGGCCTCTCAAATAAATTATTGTTATTCTTTAAGAGCTTCTTAACAGATAGAAAACTTAAAGTAAAAATTGGAAATACTTCGTCCTTGTTTGGAATTCCAGAGATTCCACAGGGAACGCATATTGGTCCTTTGATATTTATTATTTTTATCAATGATTTACCATTAGCCTTTTAATATTCAAATTGTTTGCTATTCGCAGATGATGTAAAATTGTGCTGCTGTATCTCAAATCTTAATGACTGTCAGAAATTACAAGCCGATCTACACAAATAGTTCGAGGGGTGTTCTAATAATGACATACACCTTAGTATTTCAAAATGTTGTGTAGTATCATATACTCATATTGTAGCTCCAATTAAGTTTAATTACTCTATCCTTCCGCTTAAGTGTGTAGCTAAAGTCAAAAATTTAGGTACAATCTTTGACACAAAATTAAGTTTTTCCAATTATATAGATTATATTGTTTCTAGAGCTTATAGCATGCTCGGGTATCTTTGGGTCGCAGTATTTTGGAGTAATTGTTCTATCGTCTGTAATCCCTATCATTTGGGACCATCTCAACGCATTGAACGCATTCAAAAAATCTTTACTAAGACTACTTTAAAGTTAAATTGGCTCTATGAACTACCTTCTTATAAATTAAGAAGAAAGTTATTAGGCATTCAATCGTTAGCCGACCGTAGAACTTGTTATTCATTATTATTGGTCTATAACGTTTTATCTCATAACATTGACTGCCCAGAAATAAAAAATTATTTTCCTTTTTATATTTCCCTACTAGATATCTTAGATATAATCGTATGTTTGAAGAGAGCTTTCTTAGAACTAAATATGCAAAGAATGAAACAATTGCAAGATGCTTACATATATGTAATAGTTTCACTCCTCCCTTAAATTTTAATGTCACTTTTAATATGTTCAAGCTTTTGCTATATAAATATTACAATTAATTGTTTTAGTAATCTGTAAGAATATAATTCTGCAGATGAAATGTAATAAATAAATAAATAAGCCAAAGTACATGTATGCACAAACATTGAAAAATTATTTAACTAATGTTAATGTAGCAAGTAATGCGGAGAAACATGGCTATGTCTTAAAAGAGGGTGATCTATAAACACTTCGACCTCAATCGATAACCGCATACAAACAATGTAACAATAAGCACATCTATTAGGGCTCTAGACTAATTAGCCCTAAAGGGATGCAGCTGTAAAACACAGTTCAAGCTAATAAGCTAGACATCATATCTGGAGGTAAACCAACCTACTTGCCAACAGACTTTAACAAGCTGCCAGACCTTATCTATTTTACATGACAGTTTTTCCACTGCGCCTGATACTTTTATTTCTGATGCAAATAAGGACACGAATTTGTTCAAATATAGAACGTGAGCTCTCATTTATCTCAGAACATTGCTCTGAGAAATTCGGCTGATATTCAAGAAGCTGTGGATCATTTTACAGACGACGTGACTGTAGCAGCTAGAGCTGCAACTCCAATACAACCACACGTAAAAATAATTTTTTAACAGTCATCAGCTGATATACTCCAGATAGGGAGAGAGAGAGAGAGAGAGATAGAGAGAGAATTGAGACAGAAAAATCAATTAAAACTCTAGATAGGAGAAAATCACTCGGACCTGATCGTATTAAGGCATCAATGATAAGAAATTTACCTAATTAAACTGTTAGAATTTTACTATTCGTATATAATGTCATGTTACGAGTTGGCTTCTTTCCATGATCTTGGAAGATGCCTGAGAACGTTATGATCCCTAAGCCAGAAAGGACTTAAGTCAGATTACGTCATACAGGCCTATTAGTCTGCTATCAATTTTATCAAAATTGTTTGAAAAATTTTTCGTTTCGTGCTTAAAGCCTTATTTTTCTGAGCAACACATTATGTCAGACCATCAGTTCGATTTTCGAGCAAGTCATAGGACTATTAAGCAATTCCATTGAATTTTCACCGCCACCAGGCGTTCGATAAAGTCTGGAATGAAGGGATACTCAAAAAAATAACTCGAGTTATTCCTGAAAACTCCCACAAGCTTCTTCGGACTATTTGGCGGATAGGACGCTTAAAGTAAGGCCAAAGGACTCTTTTTCTAAAATTGTGAAAATCTATGCAGAAGTCTCTAAGGTAATATATATCCTCTATACAGCAGATATGCCAATAAGCCCAAATACATATACGTCAACGTTTGCAGACGCACGGCATTTATACGTGTTCACGATGATCCGAAGGTCGTAACCGAAAAACTTCAGTCTCATATTAATGAGCTAGAGGACTGGCTAGAAAAGTTGTCCCTCAGAAGGCCAAATTGTCCACGTATAACAATAACAAATACCACGGTTCCAACGGAGCCCACGTTAAATATTTGGGTATCTACTTAGATCGACGCCTTACTCGATGCCGCCACATTGACCTAATTCAACCCTGGCTTTAGGATATAAAGCCCTTTTATACAAATCCATTATAAAGCCTATATAGTCATACGACATTCCGCTACGGGGTGTTGCTTGCACATCAAACTTTCGGAAGTTCCAAAGACGACAGTCTAAGATTTACAACTTATTGTTTGCGCCCCTTAGTATATACGGAATAAAAATATCCAAAAAGATCTATTAAGTACTACTATCCAGCAAGAAATAAAAACATACTTGTGTAAATATGTACATCCCAATACTCTTTTGAGCAATATACTGGAATTCGAAGGTCATGAGAGGCAAAAAAAATACTGACACTTTGTGCCCGGCGAGACGGCTCTACACAATAGTAGATAGTTTTATTATCATTAAGATTTGAATACAATAAACAATAATAACAATTTATCAAATTTTGAATGTTCACCTCAAAAATATAAAAATAACAATGTATCAATGTTTTATAAAAAACGTCGATGTTAAAGAAATATATCACAAAAAATTATCGAATTTCACCAGAAATGGTGAATTAACAAAAAAAATGAAAGAACTCACCAAATAAAAAAAAATAATTTTACCATAATTCGGGAATTCGATATCGAAAATATACCACAAAACGAAGCTATAATTAAACATATAATCCGGGAAAAATCTGTAGTACATTTCTAGTAGGGTATATAAAATTCTCTACAGCCACATATATCCCTCTTACTTGTTATTTAATATTTTTAGTTATCCTATTAAGTCGATATATTTTCTTTCTCTCTGGCAAAGTAAAAATGATCAATTTTATGGGCATAAATGTAAAAGTTATGACGGATACTATAGATGAACTATTTAAAATATCTATGTATATTGTAACTTACTTGTCTCCAAAGGCCAAGTCGAAATTTTCTATTTTAATATCCATTGAACGATTTGTACCTTTGGCGTCCATTTTCGTTGCCTTTTTATTCGTGACTTGAGAAGCAGTAGCTTGTTGTAGTTTAACGGGCGCTGCGGGACCTTTACTGACATCTTGACGTTTTTCTTGTTTTTGTTGTAATTTAGCCTCAGCCTTTTCCAATTTTTTTGAATCAACTTTCTGTAAATTTTGTTTAAAAATATTAAAAACAAAATTTGCCAATGTTAAGTTGATTTGAAATTGCATACATACATTTGAATTATCCTTATTTACCAACCATATACTATGCATATCTTTGTCAATCATCTCCATATCTTTTGCCATGTCAGCGATATTTACAGGAGCGTTCAATACTTTTTGCTCCACTGTTTTACTGCCAACTTTGATAATGTTAAAGAATTGAGCGCATAATTCACGAATATTATCATCTGTCTTTTCCAAACTGATACTTTGTAATATATCACCAACTGCATCGTATATATCTTCGCAGGTTTCAAAATCATCTAAGCTGCCGGCAAGAACACCTTCGACATACTCTTTAAGCTCATTGTCCATTGCTGGAAATTCTTTCCGCAGCAATTCTGTTAATTGGCTCATGTTGGTTAATAAAACTTCTGCTACAAATCACTTTTATTCAATTCAGTTGGTGTGTCCTAATCTTTTCTTTTTTGCATATACTTAGGAACACTTTCTATTTTTCCAGTTTGCTCTTAGTGTGTAATTTCTATATCTTGTATGGATGTGCCCCTTTCAGTAAAATTGCGTTAAAAATACGCGTTGTTCATAAAATATCTTTAAAAATATTGAGTATTAAATCTTTTCGCAAGTTTTTACCACATTAAAAAATTAATCCAACAAAATCCACACCATGGCCATACCAGGTGACGTAAACTGTCAAAAACATGATAATTGGATTAGCATTGCCAGCTTAAAAAACTTTATAGAATCGCTTACAATTTTTCGGAAACAATATGTTTACACATGCCCTTTAATTGTTACAATTAACACCGGCTTTCACCACCTTCGATTAAAAAATAACCGGGACTTTAACCGTAAGTTTGGCTAAATTGAATTACACAATGTATGATTAAATCTTAACCGACACAATTTAACAGAAAAGTTGATGTTAAATTTAACTGAAAGAAATTTGCCGGTTAGCACTTTAATCAGTAAATAAAACATATGACAGAGCAAAACAATGGAGATAAATATGAATCAACATTTAAATTTTTGTAATATTTTTCAATTTAAAAATTCATTTCGTAAAAAAAGATATGTTTGTGATCGCCGATGTAACATGCCCTCGGTTCTCCGACCCAACTAGCTCAGGACGTCAGGGGAGGTTCGACCTGCTACTTCCGGCAAGGGCTATACTATAAAATTTATACAAAGAAAACACAAAAACGGACAGAATACTAACAAGAACTCACAACTTTTAGAACCTCTTGTAAACTAACAATTAAGAGAACAACAGAAAACATGGAGACGAAAGGTGACGTATGTCTCCCACTAGCTGCCCTCCCTACCTTGGTAACACACATAGTACGATCATTGTGTTACCCCATATTTATTACTTAGGTCACTCTTGTACTTGCTTTTTACATCCCATATTAATTAATTAACCGGACATTGCTAAATTCAAAACGTTATAAAAATTTTTTTATTATACTAATAATATCCTTAATCTACTTATACCGTAACGCAAGAACAAACTTTATTTAAACTATACAATTAGTACAAAAATTGACGCAAAAAGTTAACCCCCAAAAATACACACTACTTCTGCCAAATTTAGGCTATAATCCGCACTACAGACACTCCTAACTCCTACTTGACAGAGCTCTCTAAAGCAGTATTTTTGCCTGATATTTCACTCACAAACAGAATGCCCACTAATTCGCGAATGGCGTATTTTTGGTTCATATATCACTATTTTTATATCTATCACTATATCTAACTAAATCTATGGTCTGAAGTTTTTTGTTAACACTATATTTTTTTTTATATGAAAAGCAACTATGTCCTCTTAACTAATCACTTCTTTTTTTAATTTACTATATTATTTTTTTGTACAAATATAGATAGATTTTTCGATATTTATAGCAATATTTTTTTCATCCTAAGAGTTTTTCTTCGTGTAATTATATATTTTTACAAGAGATTACAATTTTAGTATTAATTATTTTTTTTACGTAGAATTAAATAAATAGGAAAACCGGAACGAACTCACCAGCTTTCAAAGGCTCGCTCTGGCGCCGTAGCTAACCAGGATTTTCCACAGGCAGTGCTGTTTGGAGGTTTCCTTAGATATTTAAAATGACCCTTTTTAGTGCTTTATGCTCAATCGATCCTCCTGGCAATAAAATCTTCTTCTTCTCAGAAATTATTCATTCCACGAATACTGGGATCTGGTCCTTTTACTTTATCCTTCATAAATTATCATATATTTTTTCCTTTTCACAAAGGTGTTTTTATTTTATTTATGTATTTATTCACACACATTTAGTTTTAATATTTTTTAGCTTATCATCGACCAGATCAGTCTACCTCCGTTGACTTCAAAATCTCTTCTCTCCCTCAATCTAGTCTTTTCACTAGTACCTAATCTTAGTCAATTCGTTCTACTCCGAATTGATTCTTCCCGTTAATGTTTATTCTATCTTTCTTTATCAATCCCCGTTTATCTTTACCGCTAAAGAATTTAAACAAAAAATAAAGATAACTGGCCAAAATAAAAGGTCATTGACCGACTCCATATTGCCCTTGAGTATGCCCACGCAGAATCCTACATACAAGGAATTACTACTGTAATCATGCAGCCTTCCGTGGGCATAGCAACAATATACATCACATCTGGCATGCATACCAGGAGCTCAGCAAAAATAGTGCGGTCCGTTACTTTTTTATTTTTCCTTTTTCTTTTTTTATTTATTTCCCCATTTTCTTATATTTTTATTTATTTCCTCATTTTCTTATATTTTATTGCACATTTTCCCTATTCCTTTCCTTAACCGTTTCTTCACAGCTGATCTCTTGTGCGTGTTAAGTTGACAATATTTAAGTACTACTTTGTCGGCCGCTACACCGAAACCATTGATTTCAGAAATAATACCATGTCTCCAACCCAATTGGCGCTATTGACCTTGAGATTTTACGCAACCGATAGCTTCTTACTTATTATTGTGACGTATCCATTGCAACATTAAGCCGCGTTGGTAAAAAAGTTTCCTTGGCGATCGCACGCCAATCAAATAAATTTATAGAAATGCCGCATTCGTCAGAAGATATGAAAAATGCCGCTATAAATTTTCATAAAATTGCGGCATTTCCTAAAATAATAGGAGCAATCGATTGCACACACATAAAAATACAATCGCCAGGAGGATTAGATGTAGAAGTTTTCCGGTGCCGTAAGGGTTATTTTTCGTTTAATGTTCAGGTGAGTTATTATATATGGCTTAGGCAATCTGCAATTCAAATTTGGAAATCGTAGATCTGGTAGCAAGATGGCCTGGATAGGCACATGACAGCTATATCTTTAGCAATAGCCGCATTAAATCCAGATTTGAAAGCGGAGAATTTGGATCATACTAACTTTTGGGGGATGGTGGTTATGGAGTAAAATCATATTTAATGACACCACTATCAAATCCAAAAACAGAAGCTGAAAAACACTATAACGAGTCTCAAATTACGAAATTTTATAGAACGCTGTTTTGGAGCCTTGAAATGACGTTTGCCTGTATTGTCCTTAGGAATGAGATTATCGCTGGACACAACAATAGCAGTAATAGTGTGTATGGTTCTGCATAACTTATGCAAACAACTAAAACATGTAAGCGATTTTGATATTCGTGTTTCTTCAAGTGACGAAGAAGAGTTTGATCCTGAACGGCCTACGACGGAAATATATTCGAGTACGCGAATCGATCTGATTAAAAATTATTTCTCTAAATTATAAATAAATTAAACAACGTACATTTTGAAAAAATCAATTTTTTTATTCATTATAAATAAAAATATAAGTATACAAAATAAAAAATATTCAGTCATTTCAAAAAAACAGAAATATTAGATAAAAAAATAAATAAACAAAACAAAAGTATCCAGTCATTTTCTTCAATATAATTAGGCATGTGACGGAAATCGAAAACGCAAAATTTTCAAAGTTCTTTTTGGAAATTTTGCGTTTTTGGTTTCCATCACACGCCTGAATAGCTATAACAAAACATAAAAAATAAATATTACAAAACATAAAAAATATTGAGTAGCTATATCAAAACTTAAGAATATTAACCACCTTTTTTTTAAATCTATAAAATACTTCAATAAAAAACTTCACATCAAATAAAGAAGTCTTGTTTCACGTCACAAGAGGAAGACATATTAATATCTCTCGTTGAGCAGCAGTCCCGCATTGTGGAGAAACGAACAACAAACGCCGTAAGTTGGCAGCAGAGAAGTGACGCTTGGAAGAAAATTGCTTTGCATTTGGCATACAATGCAACAACATAAGGTCAGTAAAGAAACTTAAAAATCGATAAGGTACATGCAAATTATAAGCTTATTTGTGTTTTTTAATTTCTAATTTTTTTAAATATTGCAAAGCAATTTTCTCCCAAGCGTCACTTTTCTGTTGCCAACTTACGCAGTTTGTTGTGCGGTTCTCCAAAATATGGGACTGCTTCTCAACGAGAGACATTAATATGTCTTCCTCTTGTGAGGTGAAGTTTGAGGACCTGTAAAAATTTGTTTAATAAATACTCAATAATTCTGCACTCCAATAAACACTTACCTTTGTAGCTTTCCTTTCGACACCTCTAAAGTAGACTCCTTTATTTCATCATCTGAGATCATGCTGAAAATAAAAAATTCTTGTATTTACCATACATATTATACATTATAATTATTACTTACCTGAATTTTTAAATTAATTTAAGTTAGAAAAACTAACTAGGTTAACCTACAAAATGTATAAATACATACATTATAAGATGTTCCACGAGTTCTTCTTTATTAGAATGCAACGGAAATGTATACTTAATACTTAATTTTTTCTTAACCGAGATTTTACGGAAGATGGTGTAAGCGGGCCTAAATATAATAATAATGCAAAAATAGTATGTTCACTCCACAGATTATATCCGTGGTTCACTCAAGTAATATATAGTTCGTTTCCACCGAGACCACAAGTTGTTTTTAGCAAATTATTTCCAAGTGCTTCCATTGAGATGCAAGTGTTTTTGTGTTCGTATTTTTGAATTCAATTTAATGTTTTTGTTTTGTTGTCTTACAATATAAAATAAATAAATTTTTTACTTTCAACAAAAATTTAATATTTGTTGAAAAGACAACTGTGTAAAACTTTAAGATGTCGTTGAGGTTTTAATAAATAATGTTGTGTATACTCATAAAATTAGAAATAATTGTGTACTTTTCAAAGTAGTTTTGATTTTTTTCTTCGAAATTAAATTAGTGCAATAATTTTCATACATATGTATATCAAACGAAAATTTAAAATGTTTCATTCACATTGTCCCACAAATTTTACGACATGTAAAATTTTTGTGTGGACGAGCCCAAATGGAATTGTCTAAGCATAACATGTAAAAACAGTAGGACATTGCATGGTTGCATGTTACCAGCAAAATTCTCTAAAGAATTATTAAAAATATTGCTTTAGATACGTTTTCTCTTAACAAAAGTTTGTTAAGCATAAACATTTTATTAACTAATGTGTAGGCCGTCAGCTGGCAGGCTTGTCGTAACTGACTGCACTGTCAGAAGTTCTGACTAATATGTCCTTGTGGTGGCGGTCGGTAACAAGTTCCTGTCTCTGCAAGCAGTGTGGCTAAATAATTCGAGCCGAGAGAAGCTAACACTCTCTTATAAAAAATACCTAATCCACGGTGGAATAATCCCTATTCGGAGGGGGTGTTGTCTATAGTATCCGAACTCTGGATAACAATCGATCTCCAGTGTTAATTGTTGCAAGAGGTGGAGAGGTTCATCTCTGTTTATTGGCCAATGGAGGAATTCTGAAGAGATGGCCAAGAAAACGTCGCAAGTGGTTAACGGACGGGTTAGCCTTCAAAGATACTCCGCAGGAAGAGGCTGAGACGGTAGCGCACATTTTCTGTGACTGTCTAAAACTGGTTAGCATAAGGCTAAAGACCACGGGCAGACACTTCTTAAATGTGAATGCCATGGCGGACCTACGCCTTGAATTAATGCTAGAAATTACAAGACTCCGTGATGAGGAAGAACAGTCACTAGTCGGATATCACTACAGTAAAGGCTAGTGGTATTATTATTATTAATGTATGGGGGGATATCGAAGCAGACCACTTACTTTCTGGGTCCCTTTTCGACCCCCATTTCGCTCCTCAAATTGATTTCAGGGAACCGATCCGTAATCACAACCATATTACTTTCAATTTAGTCTCGTGCTAGCCCTGGTCTTTACTCTTGACTAAAGTGATTTCAGACTGTCGATTGGTAACTGTCGACACTCTTCCTCATCACAGAGTCTTTTGTAATTGATAGCATTTGTCTAAGGCTTAGTTCCCCCATGGCATTCACATCTAACAAGTGTCTGCCCGTGGTCTTAAGCCTTATGCTAGCCAGTGCTGGACATTCACACACATTGTGCGCTACCGTCTCAGCCTCTTCCAGGCATAGTCTGCAAGTATCATCTTCTACGACTTTCATCTTAGCCAGATGGTACTTAAAGTTTCCATGTCCTGTCACTAACGCAGTGATCCAGCTTAAAGTAGCCCTATTATACCCGAGCACCTTGCTGGCCTTCCTGCCGAGGGGCTCTTTGAGCACCATTCTAGCCTGTCTACATGTGGTATTCTCCCTCCACACTCCACCTATTCAGGTGTAATGAGTTTACCCATTGAAGAACTTTAGCTCGCACTAGGCCATTCTCCAGAGCAACCCTGGGTTCTGGTCCGCTACTCTGACGAGCTCGTGCAGAGCGATAGATCTATCTCAAGGGCCTAACCATCAGCGTATGGTTTTCCTTAAAGTCAGCCACCGCCCTCTCCATTGTCTTCAATAGAAAAGATGTTAGGCTGACCGGTCTGAAGGACTTAGCGTCAGTATAGTCCCTCTTACCCGGTTTGGGAAGAAAAACAACTTTAGTTTCCCTCCAAGCCACCGGAATATATCCCGTCGCTAGACAGGCTACGAATATTCCCCTAATCCTATCAAGCAGGGTATCTATTCCCCACTGTAATTAGGCTGGGAAAATTCCATCCATTCCAGCTGCTTTGAATGGTGCAAAAGATAGTATTGTACTTCTGACACCATTCGGAGATATTATCCTTTCAGCCTCAGCTAGTCTTCTCTCACTAGCCCCCCTATTTACAGGAATCCATGAGTCACTCGAACTAAAGCTTCCAGGAAAATGAACCTCCATAAGCGATTGCAATGTCTCCTCCACTGTCTCAGTCATTTGACCATCGCTCTTGCGAATTAGTCCCATCCTAGAGACAGGGTTTTTAGATATTATCTTCTGTATTCTGCATACTTCAGATGTATCCCTCATACTAGAGCAGAACTCCCTTCACGTACTTCGTTTCCGAAGACGTATTGTTCTCTTCAGCTCTCTCTCTCCTTATACGCATCCCATGAGATCGAGTCTCTCACCCTCATGTATCGGTTAAAGGCCTTTCTTGTTTCCTTTTTCATGGATTCAAGTTCTCCGTTCCACCAAGGTGTCGGATCTTTTTCATCCACTACTGTCAAGGGACAAGCATGCTCGAATGTATTCTTCGATATTCTTATACGTTTTCGGACTTTCCTCCGTCTACTGCCATACAGTATATCGAACTGGATTGCCCTGTGGTCGGACATGGTTAATCTGTCCACGACCTTCCAGTCCTTAACCCTGTCTAGCATATTGACTGAGCACAGAGTGATATCGATCACCTCTGCCCTTCGTGAATCTGTTAAGTACCAGCAAAACGTGTCATTCTACAAATTCCAACAATTGTTGTCCTCTGTAGTTATCATCTGTGCTGCCCCAAACCGCAGAAACTCACCAGGTTCTCCACCACCAGTGACGGATGTGTACCTGTCGTCTCATAGGGAAGGTAAGCCGACGCAATAAGAAATGATCCCGAACCACTGCCAATCATTACTACCGTAAGATCCGGCGAGCAGAGATGTGTTATAGGTGCTGTTCGTACGCCATGTCGCACCAGGAAGAATGACCTTAACTTACCATCAGTCTGAGAGTGGTACAGATTGGCGGTCTGTTGAGACAGACCCCTGATATTGCCTTGGACAATCCAGGGCTCCTGTAGCAAGGCTATATCCATCTTATCCTCCTCAAAACATCGCACCAACATTGCTGATGCTGCTTTGCTGTGATGAAGATTGAGCTGGCATATACTTATTTTTTCCTTGGTATGTGGTAACACGAGACTCGAATGAGAGTAAAGTAGTCGTATATTACAAATAGGTGGCCTGAAATCAATTCGAGGGAAGAAAGCGATCAAAAAGGAACCCATATAGTTAGCAGTCTGCTTCGACACCCCTCCTAAAAAAAATAATATGTACTTTAAGCCAAAAAAAAAAATTCTTTTTAAATACGGACGTTAATGTTTGCGTTCTTTAAAAGAATTTGTCTTTTTTATCCATTCTAGCCAGTTTTGTATTTGTTTTCTTGAGATCATAAAAAATCACAGTAATAGAAAATCAAATTCTTCTCCCAAATTTTATCTTTAAAGTTCGGAAAACAAATTCTAAAGTATTATGCCCCCCTACTTTTTCATCGAAATAACAGTAACACTTTTTAAATTATTTTTTTTAGAAAAAATATGGTTTTATTTGAATAAAAACTACATTTAAAAAATCAAAACGAAATTTCTTTTAGTATAAAAAATTAACAATGATGCATTAAACCAAGTTTTGCAATTTTATTAGAAAAAATGCGCTACTTAAAATTAGTTAAGTAGTTACAAAATAAAATAAAAAAATATTCGGATTTTAAATTATATGATTTTTTAATAAAAAAAAAACAGCAATAACACAACAGTAAATTAAAAATAAACAAATGCAGAAAAAGGATTACAAGATAGAAAAACAAGAAAAAATAAATAATAAATTCTAAATATCAATAAAGCGAAAAATGTTTTAATCAATTGTTAGAAGAGAAAAAATTTCCTATTTGTTCAACTGATTTGCATAAATATATAATTTAATAAATGAATAATAAATAAGCACAATATATATAAAACAACGCTATATAATTTGTTTAAAACAAAATCGCTAAATTGTGTAAAACTTATGTTTAAGTGTAAATGGGTATAGTAAGGTTAGGTACTCATACATACCTAATCTAAATTTAAAAATGTATAACAAGGCTTCAAAATGATTTTTTTCTTTCTCTTAGAACAAAAAACCACTAAAAAAATACATTATTCAAAGTTTTTTTTTTTAATATGTTTTCCGTTCAGTACTTCTTATCTGTTGTTACCATAATGTTAATCACTCAAGTGCAGTTTTCTTCAGTTATTATTATTCCTAATGATAATCATTACATTTAAAAATATACAACTATATGTACGAATATATAAAGTCTATAACTATCGTTATTTTGTTTAATACATAATAATTATGTAAACATTTAAGGTCAGCTTTCCTTTATTTTAAAGTTAATTTGAAGCGTGTATTGTATTTCTATAATTAATATTTTATCTTTAGTGATTCTTAATGATTAAAGAATTTAGTTAGTATATTACAAAAATATTTTTTTTTTTCAATTTCTTCAATGTTACAAATATTTTATATCTTTTATTACTGTTACGAAGATTTTAGTAAAAGTTCCATTTTATGTGAACATGCATGTATTAATTTAAAAAAAATTTGTTGAAGACATTAGAGTTGCGATGTCTGATACCACGACCTGTTAATAAATAGGTCAAATCTAAGGGTGGTTCATGGATTTCTGTAGATTTAGGAGATCGCTTCGATTTGATTAATTTCAATACATTCTCCAAACGCGAACGTTTTTCTTTAAATTTCTATAAAGTTTAAAGAAATTGTCGTTTGTTAAGTTTGTAATTAGCTCTATAAAAATATTGCTTTGCTTACCATTGGTTGAGAGTGACTTTCTTGAGCTGAAGGGGAATTTATATTAGCTGGACTCTTGCTTCCTTGCCTCTTCTTATTTTGACTTTGCGGAGTTTTGTTTATTTCTTGTCTTGAACTTAGGGATCCGCACGTTGTTGGCGAATTTAATATTCGAGTTGACGGTGTAGAATTGGATTGGGTTTCATTATCAGCCTTTTGCTTTTTAGGTTTTAACATAGATGGATCAACGTCATGAGGCTGTGAAAAATTAGATAAAAGCCGGAAAAAATTGTAAATTTCACCTTAATAGTGTTTTAAGTTGACTAAGTTTCAAAGTAAATATGTATAACAGGATATAATAATACTCGGCTAATTTTTTAGGATATTTTTTTAATAAAGAATATTTTTGTTCTGAATGAGATATAGTCTGTTGGTTGTTATCTTGCAATTGCCGTTGTTAAATTAAATATACTTACAGCATATGTTTTTGATATTTTTAGTTTCTCATTAAATTTGCGGAATGCATAGCTCTTTGTACAAGTCGGATGATTTGTTTTAGCTTTTGAAAAGAAACGCGCCGATTTATCAACTCTTAACTCACATATAAAACAATGGGTCTCATCGTTGCACTCAATAGGACGACCTTTACAGAACGTTGTGCGATCGAGTACCCAACAACGTCCCATAACCAAATCAATGGGCACGACTTCATACAGTGGTACACGCACAACTTCATTAGGATAGAACTTACGAGATGGTTCGTGGAATGTTTCATGTGGGCGTAAGAAGTGATGGCCGAAAATAAAACGCTTTCCTACATCATCCTTCCATAAACGTTCGACACGAAAGATATCACATTCGTTGTAATCAACATCTCCGATTGTTTCGTAAGTGTGCTTTTTTGAAGGCACCACATTACCAGTTGAATCTTTAACGGGAATGTCACGCAAAACATAGACTGCATCTCCTTGGCGCACTTGAAGTGAAGAGCCTCGCATTAATGTCAAATAATAACGATAACCCTCCTCAGTATAATCGTCTAATGGTATTTCCCGATCTACCTCACGGGGTTCACATTGTTCGCAGTGATAATTATCAGCATTAATGTCGGCTTTAGTGCATTCAGTATGTTGCCATACCATGCAATTGGCGCACTGAATCATTAGACCCTCATCCCTAAAAAGACCACATATACAACGTATTATATCCTCGTTGCTTGATGTCACATTATTATTTAATGGTACAGTTAAATTCGACGTTACACAATTTTCTATGGATTCCTTTTTGCCTTTATTTATTTCTTCTAAAGCTTTATTGCAATTATCCTTATAAAAATCTTTCAGCAGTGATTCTTCTCCTAGTATTTCCAAAAGAGCTGAGTATTGTTTACATTTCTCTTCAGCGAAGCATTTCTCTAAAAGCTGCATTACTTCAAGCTTGTCCTCGTCTTTTTTACAAAAGGCTGCCTTAGTTTCTTCAAATAATTTTTGCATATCAGAGTTAAATTCGGCTGGAAGCTTATAATAACCCGATTCAATATTATTTTGAATAGTTTTCAAATTTGTAACAATTTGTTTTTGTTGTACTTTTAAAGAAGCTTTCTTTTTCTTATTAGTACTTAAACCTGATAGTGTATTATTTTGTAGCACCGACACTAAAGTTTGTTCATTATTCTCTGGATTTTTTAATAGCTCCAGATTGGTACAAATAACTCTTAAAATTTTTGCCACTTTAGCCATTTTTTCCACTTCTGGATCTTGTACAGCTAAAGTAAAGCCTCGGGTTTTTATATTTCTAGCTGTACATAGCGCTGAAATTTGAGCGGCCAACGAGGCTGGTGATGAAGGACGTCTTTGAGTTATTACTGCAGGTGTTCCAGCGCTAGAACCTGTTGGTAACGCGCTGGCGATAAATACGGGAGTGTGAGGATTATGTTCGTTGAGTGTTTTGAAGGTTGCATTGCGTTTGAATTTTCTAGCTCGAACTTTTTCTAAGTTTCGTATGAGAAAAACTGAATATTGTTTAACAAGTTTTTTGTCTTTCTCTGACAATGGTTGCATCAAAGTTGGTGGTGCTATATCTTTCGTGTTTGGACGCTGAGTGTTTTTACGTGCTTTATGTTTACGTTGGCGGCACTTGCGGTCTTCTTTCGGTGTGATATCGTTTGTTGGCTAATAAAAATGGAAAATTATATTTTTATTGAAAGTACTCAGAAATTGAAAAAATGTAAATTATTAAAATTGTGTCCATAAACAAATATTTTTAGTTTTTACTTATAACTTGTGAATTCAATTTGTTGTAATAAAACAAAATGGTAGAATATTAAGAGGAACGATTCTGTTGCACATTATATTATATTAATACAAGTTTGCTATTTTAATTTTTATTAATTAATGTTTTTATGTTTTTCTTCCGCTTTCAGGCACACCAAGGCTGAAATAATGGATGATTTGACGTTAACAGTGAAATTAACAAACAAACAAAAAAAACACACACACACACAATAATGTACCTTATTCTACTCTAGCACTGCTCTTCTAGTGTACCCAAGAGGTTAAACTATAGTTAGCAATGTCCATTTCAGTTTTCGTAGCTGTAATTATGTGAGGTAGATGCGGAAGTGTCAAAAAAGATTCAAACTAAGCGCACGTCGTTTTTTACTGTTCTAAAATTGTCCAACCTTATTATGTAAATAATACTTGCGAGTATGCAAAATATACTATGTACTATTTTATTAGAATAACGTTTTTCTTTAAAACGGAATGTGCGCGTGTGTATCGATTATCGTAGTCTGAATAAAATAACGTTGAGGGACAACTTTCCATTGCCTTGAATACCTGAGTAACAAACAATATTTCAGCACTTTGGACCGGAAGGACGATTTTCACCAGATTAGAGTTCACGATGATTCCATACGGTACTGCCGTATTTCAGCGATATCTAAATATGGTATTATAGATACAGCTAAGTTAGTGGTGTACACAGAGGACATAATCATTTGCGACTAGTACTTTTAGGGAGCTTCTGGGGGTGTAAGGTTTTGCAGGTTTTGGTACCTCGAACTGGACTATCGAAGATATTATGTGAACAGGGTGGAGGTGGAGGTGTAGCCAAAGGAAGGCAACTTATGCACGATCAGAGATTACCCGACCACGACGAACGCTAAGGAGGTACAGCGGTGTCTAGGGTTGTTATTATATTTTCGACGTTTCGTGCCAATATTCTTAATGTTCTCACTAGGAAGGACCGTGTCCATGATTGAGTACAGACGTACGTCATATTTAGCGCACAATTGATATTCGTAATAGTTAACTTAAAAAAAATCAATTGAATAAGTGAAGAGACTCAGTGAACAGTTAAAGAAAAAAACAAAGAAATAAGTAACAAGAAATAAGCAACAACAATTTTTTAAACAAGTGCATGGTCATTTAAACCGGTTTAAAAAATTCCACTGATAGTCAGTGTATGACAGGTAACAAAACTACCCGAATAAAATAACATTCAAAAAAATGCGAAACGGGTGCTATAAAAAATAAATAGTATTAGCGATATAAGACTCTCAATTGAAAATATGCAATACGAGAGCAACTTATCTTTGATAAATACTATATTTAAATTTCGCCCTATTATCTTAATTGAATTGAAAAATGTATGCAAAAATATAGAAAACAAACCGGACCATAATAAAATAACTCGTAAAATGATAATAGATAATTGGGAAATAACCGGCAGTATTCTTCTTATGATTATAAATAAATCAATGTTAACAGGGGTTTTTCCTGACAATTGGAAGAAATCTTTAGTTACACCGATAGAAAAAGTAAAAAAATACAAAAATATGCGAAGAACACCGTCCAATAAATACCTTAAACACATTTGAAAAAATTATGGAAAAAGTAGTAAAAAACCAATTAGAAGTATCAATCGGGATTAAGAAAAAAAAAACATTCCTGTGAAACAGAATTAAATTACATTATAAATAGATGGAAATCAGACAGAAAAACAATAAAGTTATCGCGATTTTCATCGATTTCAAAAGGGCATTCGAAACAATAGACAGAAGTATCCTAATAAAAAAAACTATATAACTACGGTATTCAAGGCAACGAATTAAAATAGTTTCAATCGTACTTAGAAAAGCGTACACAGGTTACAAACGTTAATAATATTAAATCAAATGCAATAGAAAATGACTATAGTGTACCACATGGTTCAATATTAGGAGCTAAAAATTAGGAGAATAAAAATTCGTTATATACATAAATGATATGGAAAATTTCTTAAAAAACTGTGAAATTATTTTGTACGCATGTGATACTTTGATTTTTACTGAAGGAGAAGACTAGAGAAATATGTCATGCTAATCTGGAAAACGAATTAAATGAAATTAATAAATGGCTTAAAATGAATAAACTGAAGATAAATGAGAATAAAACTAAAATAATGGAAATAAATATGAATGCAGATAGAGTATTTAAGATAAATAATATAACAATAGAAAAAGTAAACACAATTAAGTATTTGGGCTTCATAATAGACAAAAATCTAAATTTTAAAGATCATATTGAATACACGTGTAAAAGAATCGAGAAAAAATCGGGTTTTTTTAACGGTTAAGAGACAACGTATCAATTATAACAGCAATAAACATTTATAATACAATAATTAATCCACATTCATTTCGAATACGGGTCAACATGCTGCACAGAAACGCAAATAAATAGACTACAGAAGCTACAAAATAAAGCGATGAGAACGATACTAAAACTAAATCGATTTACGTCATTCCGAGTCATGCTTGACACTTTGAAATGGCTAAATATACATCAGAGGCTAGAACTTAATACGATATTACTCATTCACAAAATGAAAAATGAAGAGGCACCAAAATATCTATTTGACCAATTAAATTATGTTGGAGATATGCAGCCATATAATCTAAGAAATGCGTCAGATTTCAAGCGTCAGAGAGCAACTACCAGTGCCACTCAAAAATCACTATTTTACAAAGGATTAGGCCGATACAATTCTATGCCAAACTATATAAAAAACGAAACAAACTTTATTATATATAAAAACAAACTTGTAAATAATATAAGAAATTCTAATCAGAGCTAACTAAATAAATATTGTTGTCTAAAAATGCATTGTAAATTCAAAAAGTATAAATAATTACTACTTAATATTTCTATATTTTAGACATTTGAATTGAATTTAGAAATTTAGCTCGTTATAGCAATAATGCGTGTAAAGCATTATTTATTATTAAATGAAAACAAATTCAAACAAAAACTGAATGCCACAGAAGTAACAAAACAAATTAATATAACTACGCATTGAAAAAAATAATAATAATGGATAAAAACAACAAAACCGGCAAAGCTGATCACACACACTCGTTGTGCCACTATTAATTCGTCGACAAAAATAAGTTATCTGCTCCAACAAATTTATACTTCTCTGAATGGTGGTTCTGTATCAAAATATTATAAAATGTAATTAAACTAAACAGTCTTCATTATTTATTAAAAATATGTTGACCACTATTAATTCGTTCAGTGTATAAATTAGGCTGAAGGTAATTCAAAAATCAAAATGTAAATAAAAATTTAAAATGAACCGTTAGAATAAAAGAAAGGAAATGTCAGAATGCAAAAATATAAAACTTTTGAACTTTCTTTTATTTTAATTCTTATTATATTGTTAGTTTGAGTATATTTTACAGACTATTGATATGAAAAATTAATACAATACGTCAACACAAAAACAGAGCTTGCTTAGACTAATAGTATTAGAATATTATAAAGTAGTATAAAGCTAAGGTACAATATTCATTCATTCACAACACTCTCCCTGAATGAAGAATTATCAAAAACTTAATCATTTCTATTTCTCATGTACATCAACTATAGGGGATATCAATGACAATCAAAACTTATTTCAATTCAAGAACAATATAATACATATAAAAAAAAAATATTAATGAAGACCTAAGCAGTCTGCGAAGTACATCAACTTCTGGGGGGTTACGGCTTTGGTGAGCACATCAGCCACCATTTTATCTGTGGGAAGATACTGTAAAACAATCTCCTTTTCTTCAATCTTCTGTTGAATAAACTTGGCCTTGATGTCTACATGTTTCGTCCTTGGCGAATAATTGTTGTTGAGAGCCACTTGAATTGCCCCCTTATTATCACAGAACAAAGTTGTGTTCTTTGCACAGCCACGGTTTAGTTCACTTTCTAACCGTTTCAACCAAACTGATTCTTGGATTGCTGCAGTTACTGACATGAATTCGGATTCCGTTGAAGACAACGCCACGGTCTTCTGCCTCTTCGTGGCCCATGATATGGCGCCAGATTGATGTGTAAAAACATACCCAGTTGTGGACTTGCGATCGTCTACATTTCCAGCCCAATCGGCATCACAATAGCCTTTAATTTCATCATCAGCGCTTCTTTTATACACGATTCCTTTGCTAACTGTCCCCTTTAGGTACCGCATCACTCTCTTCACAGCTTCCCAGTGAGGTTTACCAGGATTCGAACCAAATCGGCTTAGTAGGTTCATTGCGTAACATATGTCCGGTCTTGAAATTTGTGCAGCAAACATCAAACACCCTATGGCCTGCATATATGGAATACTTGACATTTTCTGCTTACCTTCATCATCTGTGGGGGACATACTTGCAGATAACTTTTGATTGTAGTCAATAGGCGTTGTCACCGGATTGCAATCATCCATTCCAAAACGAGCTAGAACGTCCAATATATACTGTGACTGATCAATTTTAATAAAATCATGTCCCAAGGTAACCTTCAAACCAAGTACAGATGAAACTTCTCCAATATCTTTCATTTTGAATTTAGATGCAAGTTTTTCTTTCAGATTTTTAATCGATTGCAGATTGTTTGAAAATATTAAAACATCGTCGACATATATTGCCACGTACAGCTTTTGACCATCAGCAACTTTATGATAAATACATTGGTCGACTTCGCCTCTAACAAGTCCCATCTTAAGCAGTTCAAGACTTATTGTCTCGTTCCTTACTCTACCAGACTGTTTTAGACCATAGATCGACTTTATCAGCTTGCACACTCTATTTGTACCGTCATTAAACATTTCCGGTTGCTCCATATATACTTTTTCCCTCAACTTGCCATTTAAATATGCACTTACAGCATCCATTTGGTGTATGTACATGCCATGCTTTGCCGCTAGAGACAACAAATATCTAATGGACTCGTACCTAACTACGGGAGCGAAGGTTTCATTAAAGTCTATGCCCTTTCGCTGTGAAAACCCTTTGGCTACCAATCTTGCTTTCAATCGTAACTGACCACCGTTTTCTGACATCTTTGTTTTGAAAACCCATTTCGATTTAATGGCCTTTTCTCTTCGAGGTAGTTCTTCTAGAACCCAAGTACCATTAGCAACCAGTGAGTCGTATTCTTCTTTCATTGCAGTCTTCCACTGCGCTGAATTTGGTGCTGACATAGCTTCTTCAACGTTAAGCGGGTCACTGGAAACGAATTGCATAGCACAAAAATTCTGGGAACGCACAGCTTTGTTAGCAATGCGATCAGAACGTCGAATATCATTGCTCTGTGTTATATTCTTAAGTTCATAAGAAGTCGCAGCCCATTCTTCATCGTTTGTATCAAGAGCTGGTGATAAAGCCATTGACCATTCATCAGAATCACCCGTGCTGGCCTCACTACCGCTGTCATTTACTTCAGCAGATTGTTCAGGAGCTTCAGATGTCGATTCATTACAAGCACCACTCTCCCCTGAATTGACACATTCTTCATTATCGAATAACTCCGTATAAAAATAATTTTTAGTTGCTTTCAAATTCACTTTTTGATTTTCTAAAAACACCACATCGCGACTTACTATAATTTTACCGTCTTCGGGGTTAAACAACCTATATGCCTTGCACTCAGAGCTGTATCCCATCATAACACATTGAATTGATTTTGAATCCAATTTACGACGTTTTTCTTTAGGAATATGTACTAAAGCAGGACAACCAAACACTTTTAAAAATTTCAAATTTGAACGACGCCCAGACCATATTTCTTCTGGAGTACGGGTCTCACTTCTGCACGGAATTCTATTCATCAAAAAACAAGCCGTGTTTGCTGCTTCAGCCCAGAATTTATGGCTTAAATTGCTATCTACTAGCATGCATCTGACTCGCTCTACTAGTGTGCGATTTATTCTCTCCGCAACACCATTTTGTTCCGGAGTGTATGGGCAAGTTTTCTGGTGGACTATACCATTATTTTTCAAAAATTTTGAAAAATCGTTGCTTAAATATTCGCGACCATTGTCCGTGCGCAAAATTTTTATTTTCCTAGAACACTGATTTTCGGCCATCTTCTTGAAATTCACAAACGTAGTAAAAACTTCCGACTTCATTTTTAAGGGATACACGAAAACTTTTCTGGAAAAATCGTCTACAAACGTTACCAAAAATCTTGCACCAGAGAATGATTGAGTACTCAATGGTCCTAAAACATCTGAATGTACGATCTGTAACAACTCAGTGGCCCTTGTGCCGCTTTCTTTATTCGGTCTTCTAGTCTGCTTCCCATTTATACAATTCACACAATGATCGTTGGTGACTGAGCCAAAACTGACACCCATGTTCGCTTCTTTCACATCCTTTAAACTTTTATTGCATATGTGGCCCATTCTTCTATGCCACAATTCAAAACTTCCATTAGTGAGAAGAACTTTTTCTTTTTTCAAATAGGCTTTACTATCTAAACGATAAAGATCATTTTCAGATATAGCGGTTGCAATCAGGTTATTATTTTCATCAAAAATTTTGCACATTTTGTTTTCAAAGATTACTTTCTTTCCATTTTCTGTCATTTGCTTGACAGACAAAAGGTTTGCACATAAGTTTGGTACAAATTCAACGTCTTTAACAGTTATAGTTTTTTCCTTCGATTCGCAATAAATAGAAAGATCAACGTCTCCAGAGCACTTAACAACCAGTTCACTATTATTTGCTATAAGCACTTTCTTGTTCTCGATCTCACGCTTATTATACATATAATTACTTACATTCATCATATGGTTGCTAGCACCGCTGTCAACATACCAATAAACCGTATTGCCTTCCACGTCCTTTTGTGTTTTCTTTTTATCCACACATGCATGCATAATCTTTTCTGCTTTTGCAATAAGCGTTGCTGAAATATTATCCTTTGGCTTACTCCTTCTTTTTAAACAACCGTTATTAAAATTGCTTTTACATTTATTCCGGCAATTTTTCGCAATATGTCCAAACTCTTTACAATTGAAACATTGCAGTTGTTTTCTATTATGTTTATTGTTTTTTTTATATAATGCTGCATCAGTATCTACTTGATGATCGAAATTCGCATCTTGCAAAAGAAGATTTTTCACCGTGTCCACGGTTAACTTCTCCTTAGAATTCTCGACAGCCATCACCAGTGGCTTAAATTCACCAGGCAACCCAGCCAACATCAACGAGGCTGTCAACTCGTCGTCTATGTTGAGACCAGCATTCTTCACTTTCAATGCTATGATGACCAACTCATTTACATACGCTTGCATGGAACTGTACTTCTCTAATTTAATGTTGACTAACTGTTTTAATAATTCCACCTTTCTAGTTAGGCCTGTATCTTCATAAGCATCCATTAAAGCACTCCATGCTTCTTTAGCCGTTGTAGCCGTTGCAATATGACCATAATTGGTAGGGTCTACCATCAACGTGAGTTCTGCCAACGCAAGCTCATAAACTTTTGCATCATCCCCTTCTACAATACCATTTGCGACCACCGACCAACATTTTTTGATTATTAAACAGGATTTAGCTTGCCGCTTCCAGACGTCGAAATTCTCTCGACCACGTAATGTTTCCATTGGGAATGCTCCATTTGCCTTTGCCATTATTAATCTAACGCACAATTCACAAAACAAATCGCAACAATTCTATCACTCGCGCGTCATAAGGCCCATAACCTGTTAGTTTGAGTATATTTTACAGACTATTGATATGAAAAATTAATACAATACGTCAACACAAAAACAGAGCTTGCTTAGACTAATAGTATTAGAATATTATAAAGTAGTATAAAGCTAAGGTACAATATTCATTCATTCACAACATATATCTTAAAAATGGCACGGGGTAAACCCGTTTGTGAGGAAATTCGAATTTTGATCATTGAAAAATTCAAATCGGGAAAGACATATGGGCAAATATCGAAGGACCTTAAGCTCCCAAGATCAACAATACAAAGTATAGTAAAAAAAAAAACGAAATAAGTGCAAATTGCGGCAACAGCGGTTCAAACAGACGCCGGACTTCCAAAATAATTCATCGTGATAAGAACTGTAACAAATATTATTAAGCAAAATCGTAGAAGCACTGTTCGAGACATAGCTTCGAAGTGGTCTGAAGTAATTGGTAATTCCGTTAAACGTGAATGGACCCGTCAGCAAATGAAAAGCATAGGTTATAATTTTTATAAAGCTAGTCAAAGATTTACTCCGTGTTTCGAAATAAACTTAAGTAATTACAACATTTTTTAATCCAAAGAAAAACCATTGCTTACCGCGCTTCAAATGAAAAAACGCTTATTATGGACTAAGGAGAGGCGCTCTTGGGTACAAAGGCAATGGGACAGCATTATTTTTAGTGACGAATCCAAGTTTGATGTATGTGTTGGTGATGCTAGAAAAATGGTGATTCGTAAAAGCGCAGTGGCTTACAACAAAGACAGCTTAAAACGCACAATCAAGTTTCCGGCTAGCGTTATGGTGTGGGGATGCATGTCCTCAAAAGGTGTCGTTCAGTTCCATTTCATGGAACCGTCAATACAGAAAAATATATAAAAATTCAAGAGGAAAATCTAATATCACCCATACCAAAATTAGGCGACTGCGGGGAATATATTTTCCAACAACATGGTGCATCTTCCCATACGGCTAAAAGAACGAAGAAATGGCTTCAAGAAAATGGCATAGAGGTCCTGGATTGGCAATCTTCTAGTCCAGACCTCAATCCAATAGAAAATTTGTGGGCTCTTATGAAATGAAAACTCTGAAACGATCCACAACGGACTGTTGTCGAGTTAAAGTCCAAAATTCAGGAAATTTGGGAATCTATAACGTCAGAAGATTGCCAAAAATTAATAAGAACTATGCCAAAGCGGGTTGAGTCCGTTTTATAAAATAAGGGAGGCGTCACACAATTCTAAATATGAAAATTAGCGACTGTATGAATTAATAGTGGTCAACATATTTTTGTTTAATAATGAACATCCGTTTTAGTTTGTATTTCTAAACAAAACTTTTTTTTCTTAATATACAAATTTTTAATGTAGATTTAAAGAAAATAAAATGAGCTTTAAGAAAAGTCTAACTTTTTTGGTGTAGTCAATATAGTTCCGATAATATACATAATTAAATACCGTACTTAAGAAAAATGCTCTGTGTTTAATAGTGGTTAGGGCTCGTATAACTACTTTTGTTGTCTAAATTATTCTATGTATTTTCGGTGCTACTATTACTATAAATCTAGTTTTCTAACAATTTTTTACGTGGATTTAAGAAGTTTGGGACACATTTACGGGAAATGATATAGTAAATAAATACGCCAGCACATTAATGAGTAAAAGCATGTGATAACAAGTTGTTTTGAGGAAAACATATCGAATCATGTAGATTTTTGGAATAAATTTCCGTCATCCCTTATCAAGTTTGGTTTGGAGATGAAAGGCAACATCTCCGAGACATGAAAGTGTTAACACCAGCAGACCGTCATTCGTTTAATGATAATATTCGTTTTATAGATAAAATGTAAAAATTTACATTTGCATATTTAATAGCTCTTTAATTTGGAGTATCAATTTAATGAAATATTTTTGATTTGTTTTTCACTTGTTACTTATAAACATAAATGTATTTAACTAAAGTTAAAATAACAACAATAAAACAAATTGTTACAACGACCTACATATAGTGTGATAAATTGTATTGCCATCTATTGCCAAAATAGATTAGTACATGTTAGGAATACAGTTTTCTAAAATACTTCACTGTTGTTAGCTCTTTTTGGTTTCTTAAAATCCAATTTTCGCATTAAACACAAAAAGAAATGAAAAAATTTCTTTTGTGTAAAAAAATAAACTCATCATTGTATTTGGATTCTATTTATAATCGCAATACTTTATTAAGTAGTTATCTCTTCCTTGTATTTTAGGCGGCGATTAGGCGGTTTGGTTCAGAACAACTTATTGAATTTATTTAATTAGATTGTTATGTTGTTCGATATGTACAAATGTGTTTATCGCTGCCCAGAAAAATTTCGTATTACATAGCAAAATTTGCAATATAATGCAATGAATCCTAAAATACGCTAAACGAATTGTGGAAAATGCTACATCTAGTATTAATGTTGCTGAATTGGCAACCCTGGTGGATATAAAATCAGTAACGTTTTGCATTTTCGCATATCACTATTAAATAAACTTGACGAGTGGAACATCAAAAATAGACTTACCTTAACATCATTAGACAAGGGTTTAACTCTCTGTGATTTTCCACCAATCACTCCACGGCAGTTCGGAGTATTACAACGACAAGGTTGCCCCTCGGAAGGATTGAATAGAGAAAAGTTGTAGTCGTATGTAAGTTCTTCTGCTTCCGTTATATTGCGTTTGGCAAATAGGGCCATACGTGACAAACCATTTACCGACCATTTTTGCATCTCACAATTCGGTTCACATGAATGATTTACGAAACGACAATCACTTCCCATACGTTGACCATCAATAACCAAACCTCCATCCAAATGTAAGCAGTAGTGGTGGGTGTCATTTAAATAAATTGTGGCCATGCGATCCTTAAATTCTCGCTCGGTAACAACTTCGCCCACGTACTCAAGTATATAAGTGCCCTTTTCAATGGGCAATTTTGTGCGAACACCCCAACCTTTATTCTCAGTCATAAAACGCTCTACTCCGGGAGCAATATCATGTTTCTGTATTTTTTGATTTCGACATTTTTCACGTGTTGGACAGTTTGATGGCGAGCACTCGGTGTAAACCATGCGATTAAGGCAATTATCTCCACAGCCTACATCAGGTTTGCAATTACACATGGGATGATCATTGGCCCCAACTGGGGGAGGTTTGACATTTTCTGCATAAATGTTTGTACGAATTTTTCGGAAATTCCAAGATGGCACTGTTATGCGGTTGGGTAATTTAGCATTTTTATAAGCCCACCATATGTCGTAAGGTAATTCAAAATCGTATTCTGTACGTCTTAAATATCTTTCACAGTACGGTGGTGGAGGCAGTAGAGGAGGTCTTACAACTTCTTCCTTTGTTGCATTTACGTTTGCGAATTCCGTGCTAATGCTTTTATCCATGTCTGATTTCTTATCACTATCTTTTTTATTTGAACTCTTTTTCGTAACAGCCTGTGTCACTTTAAAATAATCCGAAAACAATCCTGCTGGTAAAAAGGTTTTTTTTATAAGCTTCATTCTTTTCGCAACAGAGGAATATGTGGATGATTTCTCATCACTAGTATCACCAGTTTCTGTGTCACCATTTGCGGTGCTTATTTGAGTATCATTTGTTGGTAAAATATCATGTTCCAAATAATTTATATTGCAGTCTTTGGCTTTTGCATCCATCTCAATTTCTTCTACTGTGCGAGGAATTTCAGTAACGGTTAGTTGTGCGGAGGGAGCACCAGGCACTGGACTTTTTCTGGTTGCCAACGGATGTATGGAATTTCGACGTTTAAGTTTAATTTTACAACTTAATATGCTTTTCGGATCAACGCCAGCAGGTAACTTAATGTTAGATTCTAAAAGAGATTTTGCAGTTTTGGAGACAAGTGATTTTCTTGAAGGCGACGGTTTCAAAATGGCAGATTCTATTTCCGACAGAGCTTTAGAACGTCTTACTCTAGCGGCAAGAGGTTTATCGTCATCATCTTGTTCTTGCTGGTTTTGTTGTTTTAATTTGTATGATTCTGTTATCTCCGTTGATTCTTTGAATGCAGCTGGTTTTTCTTCTTTAATGATCTTTTTTTTAGAGATATGTCTAGTGTGCCTTCTTTTGGGAGTTGAGTTTGCATCTGTAATATGCTGAATTACTTTACGGGAAGTTTTATCTTTGCTACTTATGGGAGATTCCTGTAGTCTTTCGAGAGCAACTACGGATAATCGTGGAGTTCTGTTATTTCGTTCGAGAAATGTTTGTGATGTTTCTCCCTGTTTGGGTACCCGATCGCATTGTTTTTCTGGAGATACTCTCAAGGTTTCGTTAACCACTTTGGTTCTACTTGTAGTCTCAGGCTCACGACTAACTTCAGCAGTGATATTTAAAATAAGATTTTCATTTATTTTGCGCTTTTTGCGTTTTACTGTAGGGAAGCCAGTCCGGTTTATTTTCTTACGCTTTCTTCTTAAAATCAAATTACCTCCAGTTTTATTGAGCAGACTTTCTACAACTCTTGGACCGCTGTTTTTTAATGTAGTATCGGGAAATCCCCTGTTTAAATCAATTAGCAGCGGGGAATCTACTTCGCATTTCGTTATTATGTTCGATGTTCCGTCTCCAATTTTCGTTATTGGAGGTATTTGTATTTCTAACTCGACAGATGGTTCGAATACCCCGGGAGGAGGGCATGATGATGATTCCGATTCAATTTGTAAGGCCGTAGAAATGTTTACCTTTGACCTAGAACCAGTTAAAGTTTCTTCTCCATGAGTTGTAGCAATTTTTGAGACTAATCCCTCTAAACGAAATCTCTTTTTATTAACAGCTTCCGTGACTTGTTTGAGGTTACTCAGCGATTGTGGACTGATGTCCAAAAGTTTGCCACCACTTATAGAGTTAGGATCGCCTACTGCTACTCGAAGTGGTGAAAGTGTATTCACTGTTTTATTACTATTTGAATCGTCATGAACTATATGTGGAGGTTGTTGCAGAAGATGTCGTTTTTTAGGGGTTAAATTTGCTTTGGCTGTTTTAGCATTAAACTGCTGTTGAGATTTTGTATTTGCTGTGCTTTTAGCTGTAGCAGCTGCTGCAGCCCAAGCTTCTGCATTGTTCGCAAATAATTTTGCTGCCACGGCCACAGCAACTTCGCTAGATTTCTCTCCTGGAGTTAGAAGGTAATGTCGCTTTTTAAGGGGCAATTTATGATCATCCGGGCTAGAACTACTAGCTTTCTTATGTCTCCTTTTTGAAGAAGTTCCTTGCCCAGAAGTTGATCCTGGCGTTAGAGCATTACCTTCTGCTCTTGCCGATAACATAGCAAAATCCAAATTTTCTGATATTTTTCTTT
The DNA here is from genome assembly GCA_963932375.1 of Phania funesta. NCBI lineage: Eukaryota > Metazoa > Arthropoda > Insecta > Diptera > Tachinidae > Phania > Phania funesta. The sequence goes on from OZ010656.1 coordinate 24,909,989, forward strand.
TCTTCACAGATCTTTTATCACGTAAATCTCTTTTGCTAGAAGATGAGCCAGACGTGGAAATCGCTGCAGCTGCTGCCGCCAAACTTTGTTGCAATTTCGTAGCTTCCGCCATTAGCTTTTCTTTTTGCGACATGCTGCCTCCCGGTAGCTTTTCGGTTAAACTAGATGTTTGTATACGACATCTTGTTGAAAATGTATTGGTCAAAATATCAATTTCTGTTAATAATTTCGAGTCAATAGTGGCATTTTTATTAGAGGAAGAATTGTGAAAACGAAAGCTTTTTCGTCTACGCTTCCGCTTTAATTTTGTGGTACCAGCCGAGTAGTATGAACTGCAGAAACTAGCCACGGAAGATCTGCGAGATTTAATTTTTCTTGTCGTCTGATTATTTACAGGTAATTGTAATAGATCATGAGCGAATTCGGATGTCGTAGAGTTCTTACGCTGTAGCAATGTCATTTTAGCCGGCGTCTGGGGCAGATCAGGGGACATATCAAATATCCGTACGTTCTTGTTGCTGATACTAGCAAAAGAGTTGTGACAATTATGTTGACTGCTCGAGCCTCGACCGAAATATTCTCCAGTCGCAATATATCGATTAATTTCACCATATTTTTTGGACGCACTAGTTGTAGGGAGTTTCTCCAATGACGGCTTACATACATATTCATTAGATTCCTCACTACTTTGGCCTAAAGATAAACCAGCCAATTGTAAAATATCTTGCTCGTCTTTTAAAGAACCCATTGACTTTTGCATAACAGACGCTCGACGTTTTCTTCGAAATTTCGATGATTTCGAACTGCCCAATACACTATCCTTGCAGTCGCTGCGATAACCGCATGATTTCGCTCTGGATTTACGTGATGCACAGCTTTTTGTGCTGTAACGACTCTTACAACTTGCATCACTTTTATAACCGGAGTTGTGGAAGGCATGTTTTGAGTGACGGGACAAACGAAAAGATGAGGTACCATAATCTGAGACATAACCGCTTTTTGCAGCTAAAACTTTACTACAAACTGTTGATTTATTGGAACGTTCTCTAGCACGATCATCAACACCACCATCACTTTTATATCCTGTAGTGCTGCAAACACTAGGTCTGCGAAATTTACGATTAACATCAATCTTCCGCCATACTGGATCCAATTGTAAATCATCCTTAGACGTGATTTGCTGAGCTTGAGACGACGTTGGTCTTGTTTTTTCGATGACACAAGCTAAAGCGGCGCTAGTTGATTGTCTTCTTTTATTTCGGGGAGGAGGATACAAAACTCTCTCCGTAGCGTACATTCGTTTGTCTAGTAACGCAATATCAATTTTTGGTTTGCTGGTGGAAGATGACGACAATGTCTCGTGAGTATGTTTTTCTGGTGTACTATTAAGATTTTTATTTGGTGAGTTTGTCGATGAAGTATTATCATTGCCTGATGAGGAAGCTAACGTAGTACAAGGATGTGGTGATGTACTTTGTGTTGACACACTAGTAGTTGAAATAACACCTGAATCAGCAGATTCATTAATATTAGATACTTTATTATTTATGTGAGGACACATTGCGCTTATGGTTAATTTTTTATCTTTGTCCGATTTTTTCGGGCGGCCTCGCCGCTTTTTGTTGTTGCTTGCCGAAGAGGACGCTATGCTATCTGACTGCGAGTTTGTATTAAGTTGTAGCAAAATTTCATTTTGTGAAAACGTGTCTTTGGACTTAACACTATCTCTTGATTTCGTTGTTTGTCCCAACATTTGCGTCTTTTCCATAAAATCTTGCAGCAACGTTGACTGATACTGAGGTAAATGCTTCGTTTTTGTTTTGTGAAAGTTTGAAGATGACATATTATCATCCTCGTCTGATTCTCCTACAACCCTTTCAATAGCTGCTCGAATATTTGGCAGCTCATTATCACTACTAGATAAACCAATGTGATCATTACCGTGCTGTAAGGATCCTAAAGTGGTATGAAAGTGCGCGGAAGATGCATTAGAGTTAGCCACCAAATTTTTTGAATTAATGGCTGTTAATAAAATTCTGGGAGCACGTTTTGATACAGTCTCGACATTTGATACCAATAGCTTTTGAGCCAAAGGTTCATCTTCTGAATCGGTTGAGAATGCATTTTCTATTGCAACCTCCACAGGTTTTAACGAGTTTAAAGCTCTTTTTGTTTCATTGTCTTTGATTAATGCCTTCTTTCTCTTAACTTTGCGTTTAGAAATTTTTTCCTGACCAATTGTTGCTGTTGTTGTATTTGTAGCCTCTGAACACCCAGAATCAGTAGCATCACTTATGCAAGATACTGTTGATGGCACTCTTAATGGTAACTGTGAAGTAATATTTCTGTTTTTTGACAACGGATTTAAAATAAAAGTAGACATATTTGCGGTTTTGGCCTCAGGGTTTTTAAGTATATTATCCTGCTTGGACGGTGAAATTTTAAACTTTAAAGACTCTAGCGTGTTATTTCTCGATGAACGTTTATCTTCTTTCAAACTTGTATGCTTTCTATAGGTTGATTTCTGCACTGCCGTAGGATTTATTACAAGGTTTTTCCCAATTCCAGTTGAAGCTGTTGCCACTGTTATTGTTGTTGTTGGTCGAATAGCTGAAATTTTCATACGGAGGCAACCATCGGAATCGGTACGCTGTATACTGAACTGAGTAGCTAATGTAATATTCGACAAATTACAGACACTGTTGATATCACTACTACTACTGTCTGTTACGTTGTTGCTTGTGATATTCGTTGATGATTGTGTTGTGGCTGTTGAATTAATATTTTTCTTCTTTTCATGTCGTTTCTTATATTTATCTCTTTGTGCAATCTCATCTCCGTCCTTAAATAAAAAAATTATTTTTATTTTTTAGAGTTATAAGTTAATATTTGTACCTGATGTTCATGTGTACACTCTTCTTTTCTTTGTTGCTGCTGCTTTTCCAAGACATTCTTTGATGTGGCATCGTTCGATGTGCTCATTATTTATTTAAGACCAACTGCTAAAAAAAATATAATTAACATTATTTTATTGAATTTCTTTAAAAAATCATATAAACTTCTAGAAAGATTTTAAATAAGGGTTAGAAATATACAACCTAACTATAATTAAGCTCTAGGTCTTCAATACTTTTTTTAAACCCACAATGAAGCTATTAATGAATTATTATTATTATTTATTATTAAATGTATTTATTAATATAATAATGATTAGAAGGAAGTTGGAAAACTCCAGTTTCAATATACCTGTTTATAATTGTATTGTAAAGATACAATATCTTTTGTACCAGAATGACAATATAAGTATCATATTATAAATATTAATCCTATTTAGAATCAGAAAAAAATTTACACGATTTCAATAAAAAGGTGACTAACAAATGTCTTTTTGCCCTAAAAAATGTAATTTTATAAGCTTTCAAGTTATACCAATCATATTTTTTTATCTAATCAGCATGTTTTTTGTGCTCGACCTTTCAGGATTTTTTTGGAGTTTTAAATTGCGCTTTTCTTAAAAAAAAATTCATAATGAAATAATGCATTAACACATACCTACATATCTAAATGCTTTAATTTACACATATGGATGCTTTTAATCTAACCCAAGTATGCATATACAAATACATATTTATAAGTACTATGACAAGCTTTCCGATCTACAGAACATATAATTTTAATTAATAATGCTGTTACAACTTTTTATGAAACGTTATTTCTTTAATGTTTTCAATGCTGATTAATATGCTTATTACGTTATGAATTGTAAGCACTTTATTATGTACTTAGTGGAAACGTTATTTTAATTATCGCAAAGAAAATTGTCTACATACATATAAATATGTATGTTGTTTTAATAACTAAGTTAGACTGTTTAAGCTTATAGCGTATGTAATTACATACAAACTTAGTTAAGAATTAATTTCATCTTACAACAAAATTCTTTTAGAAATAATTTCAATCGATTGCACGAATTTATAATGAATGTACAATTTTATTAATTTCAATGCCTAATAACAAATACATAAAAATGCACAAAGAAAAAAGTGTGATAAAGGGAAATTTTAAAAATAATTTAAAACTACAAATTTGGCAGGAAGGTAATAAACACAAAATAAAAAATACGCACGGCGCTTAACTCTTTTAATAGTAATCAACTATTAGTTTAAACTTATAAGAAATTGGCATGCTTAGGACCAAAACGCGAACATAGTTGAAAGGATAATGCAACGAGAGAAACAAAAAATTAGACATACTAAAATACAAAGGCACGAATAGCCATAAGTCAGTCAGGCGTAAATGGCAGATGTTATTTAAGTTTCGTTGCTTTAATATGTACATTGTTAACATTTATTAAAAATATGTGTAATACTTAGTAGTTTTTTCCCCACTGAATATCATGAAATTAGGTCACATTAAATTTAATACATTTTTATACAAGTAAGTTTGTGAAAGTAGGGATATTATGTATGTTCATTAAATTTCAGATAAATTTTGTAAAGCAAATAACATGATTCACTATAAATCTAAAATAAATTGGACTGTTATAAAACAAAGAAATTTATTACCTATGATACATATTACAAATTAACGATGAAAACTTTCATTTTTTAACATGTATGTATACTCACATTCTTATATTAGCAATATAATATAAACATTTGTTCTTTTTTGCAACACTTTTTATTTCTATTCTTTGTTGTATACTTTTTATATTTTAATAAAATTAAAAATAAACAAATAAAAATGCCTTCACTTATATTATTCCTTAGATATTTTCCTATTTTGTTTTTGCTATTGCTTTATTTCATCAGTTTTTCCTTTTCTTAAATGCACATTTACTTTTAAAATGGCGCCGTTTTTTCTTTTGGTGTAGGAAATAAGCGTCGAGAAAAAATTTTCACTTTAGTTACGCAGCACGACTTGACTTTTTCTTTTGTAATTTATTCTCTGATTTTATAGAAATTACATCGTACTTTACTATTATTTCGCAGCTATTCTTCTAAATTTTCTGTTAATAATAAATATATAAATTATCTTTATATTTTTCTACTAAATTTTATAATTAAAAACCTAAAGTTATGAAAACCGCACACGAAAATAAAAATGAAAGAAAAACACTAAATGCAGAGTTAGAAAATTAGTACTATAGCCATACACAGCTGTGCTCAGATACCCAGTGTACAATTCATTACATCTTATTTGGTTTGACAGCCGGCTGATTAGTATTCAGAAAGAATGTTCGAAAACGTGTGTGAATAAATCAAACTCAGGCCAAAACGGTCAGCCGTACCAGCTGTTTTTGTTTACATATTTTTTTTAACGTGGTGAGTTTGAAAATATGTAAACATTAACACGTGCAAGTAATACTAGCGAGCGAAATGTAATGCCGTATTTATAATTGTTCAACAAATTGGTACTATAATTAAGATCATGGACGTTTGATTTAATTTAAAATAAGTAAACTATATTATCTTCATATACAGAGCAACTTTCTTCAAAAATTTTGAATCACGTCTTTAGGTTTGCAATACACATTAATAGAATATAGCAATGAAAAGCTAAAAATATTTTAGTTATAAAACCTAAACGAAACGTTTAGTTTATTCAAAAAGACTTTAGTATAGGGGGTATTCACTAACAAACTTTCGCTTTTCCCAAAATAAGGTCAAAATCCCCAAAATACTATTTTTCCTATAAAACCTAAGCTCAAAATCCAACAAACTTTCGCTTTTCCCAAAATAAGGTCAAATTACTATTTTTCCTATAAATCCTAAACGAAACGATGTCCCACAAATTTGAATACAGCAATGGAAAGCTAAAACCAATAGTAATCGAATGACATAGAGTTTTTATTCAAAAAGACTTCAATATAGGGGGTATTCACTAACAAACTTTCATTTTTTCCAAAATAAGGTCAAAATCCCCAAAATACTATTTTTCATATAAAACCTAAGCGAAACGATGTCCCAAAAATTCAATCACGGCAATGGAAAGCCTAAAACAATATTAATTGATTGATATATAGTTATTATTCAAAAAGACTTTAGTATAGGGAGTATTCATTAACAAACTTTAATTCTTACAAGAAAATACGTGTTAATAATTGTACAAAAATTGTACCTTAATAACTTCTACAAGTACATTAGTGCAGGTTTTCCATCCCTGTGTCAGTAATTTGTTGCCACAATTCAAAAATTTTGATCTCATATGCAGATAAGGTAACACTGTTGACATTAATTCACCACCATAGAAATAAAAATGTAAACAAAAACAAATATAACGTTTGCCGTTTACTTCAGAGTTTGATTTATGCCCATCAATGATTAAATAGATCAACTCACCAGAGCAGCTGAATACTTTTTTAATTGATTGGATGTCAAATTCTTTTTTTTAATTCGCCCATAAGTCTAACTGTTATCAATTTGCCCTCATCCAGTCACTTTAAAAAAGTACTCAGCTGTGCTGGTGAGTTTACTTGATTAGTCTACTCTGGGATAAACTATTATGAATCAAACTGCTTCTTGACTAGCTACGGTCGCACATGGAGAGACCGTCAGCAGAATAACGGGGAAATATATGTTCGTGGTCTTCTATGTGGATATTACCTTTAGATGTTCCTGTTCTGCGAGAGCAAAATGTTTTATCCTCCATCCAGCACCGTTTTTGTATGAGTGCTTACAAGCGGATACACACACACTATTTATTTTGTGTGTATTTTGTTTGGGTGATGACAAAAATGCGTTGTGCGAACATATGTTCTGAAAACTTTTTTTGAACACAAGCAGATCATCAACAGCGTCGGTCTTCATGAGCCAATTCGCCGTGTGAGCTGCAATCTGCTCGTTGGCAAAACAAAACTTTGGCTAGTCCTAGGCATATTTAACCAGGTGGCATTACTACTGCAGGTGACAATTTTTTGCTTCAATTTTCGTTTTCCTTTGTTTACCCAATTTTAATGTCAAACTATTTTGTTTTGTTTACGAATAATCAAAAAATTCATTTACATTCAAGTCTCATTGATACAAGTGACTTAGTGTTTTTATAGTTTGTGTATAAATAAATTAAAAAGTGAAGAAAAAACAAAAAATAAATAATCAATTTGAGTTCTAAGTTGTACAAAATTTATAAATAAATTTGTAATTTGTACCAAACAAAATTTATTCAACTTTTTTTCTTTTAATTTTCTTTCTTTTTACAAATGTTTTTTACAGCAATATTGGGTTTTACACAAACAAAACTGCCTGCTGTTGTTGTATTGTTGTATATGTTGTCGTAGCAAGGTCACCTAGTTAGATACGCCTTGGGCTAGTCCAAGGCAAATTTAACTAGGTGGCATAACTACTGCAGGTGATTATTTTTTGCTAACATTTAATTTTTCTTTGTTTACAGTTTGTTAATGTCAAAGTGTTTGGTTTTGTTTACCAACAAACCTTTTTTAAACTATTTTCATTTTAATTTGCTTTTTGTTGCCACATGTTTTTGACAGTAATTATTGATTTTACACAAACAAAGTTTCCTGCTGTTGTTGTATTGTTGTATTTTTTGTCGTAGCAATGGCATCTAGTTATATATGCCTTGGGCTAGTCCATGTCGAATAGATATCAGGTGGCATTATTTCTACAACAAGTGCAATATTACAAGAAAATCAAGTATTTTGTTAGTGTAATTTGCAACACAGACGCCAAAAGAAAGTGACTAAGGCGAATTAAAAATGACAAAACAATACACAAAAATGCGTGTAGGCTACATATGAAATTATATAGAAGGTAAGTGAATAAGTTGTGAAGAAATCTTAAATATAAATAAAAGAGAAATTTGTTGTTGTTCTCCACTACTTTTTTTGTACAAACACAGTATTTATTTGTTTTTATACATAAACTATAGCCAATTTTTGGATATGTATTTTTTTAATTTGCCAAATCAATTATTTTTTAATATATATACATCACCACTATTTTTTTCATGAACTACTTAAATTTTATAAATTTATTAACAAAGGCGCTTAACTTATTGTGTACGAAAACTAAACAAATTTTTAAAATGTTGAAGTACATCAGCTGCAAAGACTAATTCTAGTGCAGTCACCAGTTAACGAATTCGCCTTGGGCTAGTTAAGATGACATGTTATTATTATATTATTCTTTGTGCGAAGCTGTGCTTTGTTTAAACGCACTATACTGTGAAAAATAGTTTCCGAGGAGATTTTCACGGGTTAATTATATTCTGTGATTTTATGGTATTTACAAAAAGTTAACTATTAAGTATATATGTGGATAATTGTTTCATAATAGCAATCAGTAGAGGTATGTTGTGTTTCCTCAGATATTAAATAAAGAGTTTTATGCCAAACAAAGCATAACCTTTGTTAATAGAGAACGATTATATTTGTAAAAAATGAATACGACATCTAACGCAACAGCCGGTGACATGCTGTATGGTACTACATTATCTGCCGAGTCTATGAAAGTCATTGCTGAAAGCATTGGAGTGGGTACTTTGCCAGACGATGCTGCCAAAGAACTGGCTGAGGATGTGTCATATAAAATTAAAAGAATAGTACAAGATGCTGCGAAATTTATGCACCATTCAAAAAGAGATAAATTAATACTTAGTGACATAGACCATGCATTAAAAGTTCGAAATATTGAGCCACAATATGGTTTCACGGCGAATGATTTTATACCATTTCGTTTTGCTTCTGGAGGTGGCCGAGAATTGCATTTTATTGAGGAAAAGGAAATTGACCTAACCGAAATTGTGCAAAGTAATGTACCAAAGGTACCATTAGATATAACATTGAGAACTCACTGGTTAGCGGTAGATGGCATTCAACCTACCATACCTGAAAATCCTCCACCTCTTTCAAAGGATTTACAAGCATTGGATTCGGTTAACCCAGTTGTTAAGTTAGAACAAGGTGTTACTAAGGATACAGCAGGAAAACCGGCAACGGGCAAAATTCACAAGTTGAAAAATGTTGAGACGGTGCATGTCAAGCAATTGGCCACTCATGAATTGTCGGTAGAGCAGCAGTTATATTATAAAGAGATAACGGAAGCTTGTGTTGGTTCAGATGAACCCCGCCGTGCGGAAGCATTACAGTCACTGGCCTCGGACCCTGGATTACATGAAATGCTGCCACGAATGTGCACCTTCATAGCGGAAGGTGTAAAAGTAAATGTTGTGCAGAACAATTTGGCTTTACTTATTTACTTAATGCGAATGGTAAAAGCTTTGTTAGATAATCCATCTTTATATTTAGAAAAATATGTAAGTAAATAAAATTTCAATCCAGATCTAATCGAACCAATTTTTCAATCTTAATTTTAGTACTGTAAACTTTATATTTCAGCTACATGAACTTATACCATCTGTCACCACTTGCATAGTCTCGAAACAGTTATGCATGCGCCCAGAATTGGATAACCATTGGGCGTTGCGTGACTTTGCTTCGCGCCTTATGTCACAAATATGCAAAACATTCAATACGTCCACTAATAATTTGCAAACACGCGTTACACGAATTTTTAGTAAAGCTTTACAGAATGATAAAACGCACTTGTCCTCTCTGTACGGCTCAATAGCTGGACTATCGGAATTAGGTGCTGAAGTTATAAAAGTTTTTATAGTACCACGACTTAAATTTATATCAGAACGAATTGAGGGACATTTATTGGGTTCATCGCAAAGTAACACAGATAAGACAGCTGCTGGTCACATTCGAGCAATGTTGCAAAAAGTATGTCCACCTATTTTAAAACAAATACGCAATCCTCCAGATTTTTCTGATGAATACAAGTAAGACAATAATGAAATGTTCAAAACATTTAATTTCATAGTGTTTTTAATTTATTTAATAAAGAAATGATTTCGGATTTTTGGGACCATCTCTTTGCCAAGCCGTTGTGAAGGCTCGTAATGCTCCTTCAACAGCTACTGTGTCTGGTCCTGCTACTATTTCCAGCGGGCCTATAACTTCGGCTGCACAAACTGCAACTACAATTGGAAGACCGCAAGTTACACAAATCACTCCACAAAGGCAACCGTAAGTATATATGGAAATAAAATGATTGTTATACGTATTTAAATAATATGCCTAATAAAAAAAAAAAACTATAGCCTTGTTAATTAACCACATTAAAATAGCACATTCATCAAATTATATTGTAAGCCTTTCTAAACTGCCCAATGCTGGTCTAAAAAGTATTTTTTATGCTCTTGTACAATTGTTATCGCAAAAAGATTATAAACACTTCAGATGTGTGAAAAATAATTCTTGTTTTTCTGAAACTTGCTGTTGGCCAACAGCGACAAACGTTAATCTTTTTAGTTCGCTTTCAAAACGATGAATTTGTGCACATTGACGAGATAGATAAGTTTAAAAAATATTGTTGCGAAATTGCTAGGTAACTTAAAACTGTACATAAGGTTGTTATTCTTCCAAATGAATAATGCAAAACGTAATACTTCCAGTTGCATGCTATTATTAAATAATCAACAATATCTTCAAGCATGACTGATTGTTTTACGTTCGTAAAAGTATCGGTGAAAAGGATCTATCAATTGTGTTAAAGAAAGCATTAGATAAAGTATGTATCACCAGTACTAGTTCTCAACTGTAAAGTTTCCTATAATACCTTAATGCTCAATTTAGTATTGAGTCTGGCTAAAAAATAACTAGTACCATAGGACCCGATTGGGTGCTTTGGAACCAGTTTATTACCAGTACCTTTATGTAGAAAAAGTCCCCACGAATGCCGCAATAGTTGTTTCGTTACCAAAAATTCTACCAATCTGCAAGTGGTGCTCTTAAACTACTTCAAGTACTAGTACTCATGAGCACTAGTATTTTTCTATAAAAACTCTAACCCCGTATGCACTAGTGCTTGCTCTTCTAGTTGTATGAACTAGTAGCTTTTAGCCAATTACCGCATAATATCGTACAGGGTAATTATAGCTACATACATATATTTTAATAAGGATTTTTAAAAACGCAAGTTTAATAAAAAAGAACAACAAAAACAAATATTCTCAAATTGTTGGTGTCAAGTGAGTTTTTCAGAAATGTTGAGATCTGTGTTTACCTAGATCTGTCCTAGTAAAGTGTGTCCGCCGGGAACGTATACTACTTTATTTTGCCGCCATTTTGGTAAACAAGTCTTGACAGTTCATATTTCGCAGTCGTAAAGTAGAGACGTGGCAAATTTATTATGGAAAAACATTCGGTAAACCAACGTGTTTCAATCGTTAAAACATTTTATCAAAATCAATCATCGATTACTGTGCCGATGAGAAAGTTACGCGAAATTTTTGGGAGAAACAACGTGCCAACAAGGCGCACTATTTATCGTGTAGTGAATGATTTCGAAGATAGAGGGACTGTAGCTGATAGGCCCAAGCATGGACCACAATGTACTGCAAGATCGGCTGAAAACATTACTGCTGTTCAAGAAAGTGTTCAAAACAATCCATTAACCTCAATTCGACACCGTCCTCAGGAGATTGGTCTTCAAAAAACAACTTTGGCCACAATTTTGCACAAAGATTTGAATTTGTTTCCATTTAAGATTCAGTTGACACAAGAGCTTCTTCCAGAAGACCATTTACGCCGCCGTACATATGCCAATAGGATGCTACAGCTCGCCCATGACAACCCCGATTTTCATGAAAAAATCATAATGAGTGACGAGGCACCTTTCATTTGAATGGATATGTAAATAAACAGAAGAGTCGGTTCTGGGCAATGGAAAACCCTTAAATTATTCATCAGTCACCTTTGCATCAATTAAAAGTGACAGTCTGGTGTGCAATTTGGTCAGGAGGAATCATTGGACCTTACTTCTTTGAAACTGAAAACGGCGTAACGGTAACTGTCAATGGGGAGCGATATCGTGATATAATTGAAAACTTTTTAACGCCACAATTGCATGCTTTGGGATTGACTAACATGTGGGATCAACAAGACGGTGCCACATCGCATACAGCCAGGATTACAATGGAATTACTACGAGACCTCTTTCCACAACAAGTTATTTCAAGGAATGGTTATGCTGATTGGCCTCCACGGTCGCCTGATTTGACTGCTCAGGACTTCTTTTTGTGGCGATATCTGAAAAGCAAGGTTTATGCAAACAAACCAGAAACGCTGGAGCAACTCAAACAAAATATATTTAAAACTGAAAACGGCGGAACGATAACTGTCAATGGGGAGCGATATCGTGATATAATGGAAAACTTTAACGCCACAACTGCATGCTTTGGGATTGACTAACATGTGGGATTAACAAGACAGTGCCACATCGCATACAGCCAGGATTACAATGGAATTACTGCGAGACCTCTTTCCACAAAAAGTTATTTCAAGGAATGGTTATGCTGATTGGCCTCCACGGTCGCCTGATTTGACTGCTCCGGACTTCTTTTTGTGGCGATATCTGAAAAGCAAGGTTTATGCAAACAAACCAGAAACGCTGGAGCAACTCAAACAAAATATTCGTGATGAAATTAATGAAATATCGCGTGAAATGTGTAAGAATGTAATGAAAAATGTGTTCAAAAGTGCTCGCATTTGTGAGGATAACAGAGGCGGACATTTATCTGATATTGCATTCCATACATAATTGCTGACATTGAATAAAACATTTATCAATATACGATTCATTCTCTTTCATTTAATCAAAAATGTTCCGGCGGACACCCTGTACTTGGTATGTTGCCCTATGTTCCACAATTGAATATATGTATGCATATGGAATGAAAAATTAAATTAAAAATTTTTTTAATAACCTACGAATTTAATTTTGTAGTATACAATGTTTATTTATTTTATGGTTCTTAAGAAATTAAAGCAAAGCATCAAAATAAAAAATGTAAAAAACAAATCTTCACAACTGAAAGACCTTAAAAAATGCATAGCAACAAGAATCATTTAGAAGTTTTTAAAAATTAAAAATAATTATATCATTAAATATGCAAATAAAAATGTTTATTCTATTTTAGAAATTGAAGCAAAACATAATTTAAAATTCATATTTATTCATAAAAATTAAATTAATAGATATTATATGTTTAAGCAACTTTAAAAAGTGCATAGGAAGAGAATCGCTTCAAAGTTTCTAGAAATTAGAAATTATGTCTAGTTTTCATTTCATATTTTATAAAGAATGTGGTAGCAGTTTTGTTTACACAAAATCGGACAATTCCTAGCTATATAGTTTTTTAAATTTATGGTTTGACATAAATTTATATAACTTTATAAATTTATGGTTTGACATAAATTTGTCTAACTACAATTATTATGTTAAGTAGTTAAATTTTTAGGCACAAGTTCGTTTTCTTTTATTTTTTTCTATTCATAAAGAACATTCATTTGATATGATAACTGAATGTAGTAAAAGTTATTATTTTATTCGACAACTAGCAGAATGGAATGCATTTTCTATGCCGCTACACACGTTTTCAACCTTCTTCGTTTCTTTTCTACTAATTTTGTGTCAACTGTAAATATTATCTATTTAACCCACAGAACACAGAAGACAAATAGAATACGAGAATGAATATTTCAATTGTCATCTTCTTTTGGCTTTAAACACATTTTTGGTACTATTCTGTTTTCCAGTGTTAAGGTACGGTCACGACTATTTTTACGATCTATGGATTCAAGCTGACGTGCCCCCATATAGATTAAATTATAATAAATAGTACAATAATATTGGATTGTTTGGCGTGTTGTTAATGAATTATTGAAGTAAATAAATATTTGTTTAAAACAAAAGAAAGTATATACATAACTACAAACATATATGTATATTGTATGGTGGTAACGCATATTTTGTCAAATGTTTGACTTATTTTACCGTACCCTTTTTAATGTACTTTTTGTTTATTTTTCATGTAGAAACGAAAAATATAAATCAATCGCAATCGAAAACCTATGTAAAACAAAAAAGACGAGAGCAACGACTTGAAGTATTGATAGTTTATGTATCGAAGATTTATAACTGACTAAACTACAATTAATTATTATTATCTAATAAAAATAACGAACGTATACATAGTATTTTCATTTAATATTTTAATGACTTTAAGGTTTAAAAACGAAATGCACCTAAAAATGAATATTGATTTTTTTATTTTGTTTTAAAGATTTTCATTCAAAAATCCATAAGATTTGTAGATTTTACATCTAAAACTATGGCAACACTGGCCACGAATACCTGCGCTATATTTACGTGTATAAATTTAGGAATATGGTAGCGGATAGTGTACTTTAAATTACACGTTTTCGGTTGGAACTTTTATGTGGAACAATCTGAAATAAAAATACTTTTATGATAACAAAAATTACTGTTGTAAATGAATGAAGGTCCATAAAAGTTCTTCCTCTACCCCGGCTTTGTATTTATGTACTACTGTATATAATTATATTATATTACTTAAGCAAGCTTTGCTTTTCTGTATTTTAATTAAGTTCATTTTTTTGGGCCTTATGGCACGCGAGTGTCATTGCAACAAAACAAGCATGGGATGCTATACAAAATGGAACTATTGAAACAGTCAACATGAAATTGCAGAAATACAGATCCGTGCAAGCGTATGTGAATGAATTGGTCCTTGTAGTATTGCAAATAAAAAATGTTGGCTGGTTTTCCTGACGAATTCAATCCCCTGGCAGTTAAGAAATCTAAGTGAAAGTTAATGTGGAAACAGTAAAAATCCTTTGGCAAGACGCCAAATTTGATAATAAAGCACAGACTGATGTAAAAAACAATAAGAATAACTGCAATATTTTTATAGTTAAGAATTTGGATATATTGCAAGAAATTGCCGGGAAAAAAACCAAAACAATTTTTGTAAAAAAGGGATTAAGCAAATGGATAATATTTCAGCGATGCTTATTGCAAAAGCTGAAAAGGGTATGCATGTTTGTATGTTTAAAAAGCGAACACAAAATGACTTAGAAAACAATTCTGTTTAGTGGTATGTTGACAGCGGCCACTCATTGGTAGCTAATTGTTCTTGGGTTTTGAAAGTACTCCCTCAAAGAAAAGACAATGAAATTAGTTTTCTAAACAAAGTCGTCAGAAAATGGTGATCAGCAACGATTGAAGGCAAGACTGGTAGTCAAAGGTTTTTCACACCGAAAGCGCATAGACTTTAATGAAACCTTCCCCCTTGTGGGAGGTATTTTCTCTGGCATGTGCAAACATCAAATGGATGCTGTAAGTAAATATTTAAATGACAATTTGTGGGAAAGGGTGTATATGGAGCAACCGGAATTGTATAAAGAAGGCACAATAAGTGTGTAAACTGTGGATTTATGGTCTAAAACAGTATGGTAGAGTAAGAAAGCAGACAATAAATCGGGAAATGCTTAAGACGGGACTTGTGAGAAGGGAAGTCGACCAGTGTATTTGCGAACAATCTACAATCGATTAAAAATTGGAGAAGTTTCATTCGTACTTGGTTGCGAAAATTTTATTAAAATTGATCATTCGCAGTACATATTGGACGTTCTAGCTCGTTTTGGAATGAATGATTGCAATCCGACGTCAACACCTATTTATTACAATCAAACGTTATCTTCAATCATGTGCCCCACAGATGATGAAGGTAAGCAGAAAATATCAAGTATTCCATATATGCAAGACGTATGATGTTTGCTGCACAAGACCGGATATATGTTATGCAATAAACCTAGTAAGCCGATGAAGTATTTAAAGGGCACAATTAGCAAAGGAATAGTGTATAAAAAAACGCTAATGCGATGCCGATTGGGTCGGAAACGTAAACGATCGCAAGTCTACAATTGGGTATGTTTTACACATCAATCTGGTTTAAAGGGTTGGAAAATCAACTCAATCTTAAGAACATAACCCTGTTCTGCGATAATAATTGCTGATGTGTTCATTAAAGCCGCTACCTCCCAGAGGATAAATTACTTCGCAGAATACCTGGATCTTCATTATCATTTTATTGTTCTTAAATTGAAATAAGTATTGCATTTTAGTTGTTATCTCTAATAGTTAGTGTACATTAGGAATTGAGTTGCTTGAGCAATGTTGTGAATGAATAAAGGGCCATAAAATTTCTTCCGGCCCTCAGCTTTGTATTTATCTACCACTGTATGTATATAATTCAATTGTGCTACTTTAAGCAAAATATAATCAAACTAACAAATAAAATATATTTGTACTTTTCGCTTAAAGATTTTTCGTAATGGAAACTAATTTTTGAAGCCCTCTTTAAAGGCATCAGGAACTTTAAAATTTTTAAAATAAATTATTTATTAAGTTGTATTATTTTTCTATGAAAACTGTAACTGGTTATTCACGTGGATTATGTTCACTATATTTAAAAACTTTAGCTCTTGTAACCATATATGTAGATATACGACGAGAGGTACATATTTTCTTAAAAATGTTTCCCAGGTGCCACTCACTCCAACTCTATTTCTACTATTTTAAGCGCAAGTAAGCAAATTCAATACCCTACTACCATCCTCGCTAACATGAGCGAGAAAAAGGAGTTATATACTTGACTGTACACCGTGGAAATACCGTTGCCACACGCCTGTCTGCAAGTCAACTTTAAAAATTAATGATTAATAAAAGCAGATGTGGCTCTATGTTCCACAATGGAACGACGGACATAAACATACGTACATAAATAAATTTACACGAAGTATTCAAATATTATCTCTAAAATATTGTTTATTACGTATTACCAATGTAATAACTAATTTATTGCATTCAAATCTTAATAAACTATTTAATATTGGGTAGGGAAAGCTGTCTCGCCAGACTCAGGCTTTTTAGTTTCTTGTCTACGTAGCTTCTGGATTTTCGACACGTAAGGAGTGCTCCACAGCTGAATGTCATATGTTCATATTAACGAATCGTTCCAAAAATCTACATCAAAAAACCTTGTCAGAATATAAAATCAAAAATCGATTTGCATAAGAGTAGTTTGTGTTCTAAAGCCAGGGTTGAGTTAGGACCTATTACCCAGTGTAGCTGAAATTTTTGCATCAAAATGACAGGACTAAGTTAGACGTCTGTCTAGGTTGATACGTCTTTCCGCGGACACAGTGGTATTTGTTATTGGTGCACAATTTTGTCTTCTGAGTGAACATGAGCTAATTTCGATGGATTTACGTTTATTTTCCTCTTTTTTTAGCCAGTCCTCTAGCTCATTTATATGGGGCTGAATCAGATGCAACCTTCGGATCATTAATAACACATACATGCAGTGTCGTGTGCAAATGTTGACGTGTATGTATATGGGCTTGGTGGCATATCCGCTGAAAGGATGATATATAATAGTGACGCTAGAATACTTCCTTAAAGGACTCCTGCAGAAATTTTGTAATTTTGAACAAATTGATCCTTTGGCCTTATTTTAAACGCTGTATCTGTTAAATTGCTATTAAAAAGCTCGCGGAAGTTTTCAGAAAGAATTATTTTCGTGATTAGCCCATCATGCTAGACTATCGAACGCTTGGGAAATGTAGTAATTAACCTCGAGACGAATAACTTTTCAAATAACTTTCGCAAACGATTTCCGACATCTTCCAAGAGCATGGGAAGAAGCCAACGGGTAACATGCCATTAAATACTAATAGTAAAATTCATATATAAAGCGCCTTACTTGTTTGCGCACTAAATGCCCTTCAACTCGGGTGTTTAGTGTCGTATACAAAAAAGCCAGTCACATCTATGCAGTTTTTTCTTTAATTTCAATCCCGCACTTCCGTAGCTTTTTTATGCTTGTGCAGTTCATTATTTATTCGGCGGGAATGGAAGTTGAAAATTTTTAGATATGAAGATCTATGTGTCGAAACTGTATGCTATTATTCGAGTTAAATTCAGCATTTTGCGTTATAGTGTCCATTCGTCTAGGATTATTTTATAAATTGTTACTGAATAGATTAAAGTGGAAAATATGCACACATAAGTATTGTATATTAAATGATTCTATCACTAAAAATAAAATTCGTCAACTATGAGCTTGTTCAGAATAGATACAAACATGCATTCAGTATTTGATTGTACACACAAGCAAAAATTCAGTATCGACAAATGAACCTTAATTTAATTTCATATTGTCTTATTATAGATATTTTAATAATTTTTACACGTATTGATGTATGTACTTATGTATATTATTATCTTTACAGAAGTCCTGTAATAACTACTATACCGCAACTACGTGGAATTCAAGCCATACAGCCCATACAACAACAAACACCAACGCCACCAGCTCAGAAATTTGTAATTGTGTCGCAGGCACAGCAACAGATAATACAACAGCCTGTTCAAACGATACAACTACAACAAACACAACAACTGCAGACTATTTATCAACGTCCATCGACCCCACAATCGGTATTGCTAACAAATACAACAGCACTTAATGGTTCTGGTGGTATTAATAGTGGAATTAGTGGTGTTGGTGGTAATGGTTCCAACTCTGGCAATAATAGTCTTCTAGGTAATATAGGCAGCACCGTTGTTATTGGCAGCACGAGTAGTGGCAGTAGTATCTTGAATCGGAATGAAAGGGTAAGAATTTGTTCTAACAATAATTACATCACTATGGGGTTCTATTTGAAAATATAGTGAAACAATTTTGAATGTTATTTTTAATTTTTATCTCTAAATTGGAAAGCTATATTCTAGTGTGTTTTTTTATTATTATAAGGTGCATTAGCAGAATATATTTTTTAGGTTTCATATTCCCAGCAAATTATGGTAAGTAGAAAGTTGGGGGTCAATTCTTAATGCTTTGTGTATAGCCCTTTATTGTGAGGGATGCATTTTGTAGGTCGCCGTCAGCAGTAAGTTGTTTCTTCGTATTAAAAATTATTAGTATGCCCTATGTGTGCGAAACTTGTAACTCTGAACAAATATGGATTCTTTTATACAATTGCCTTTCTCTTATTCCCATATTTGTGCTTAATATTTACTGCGACACGCTTTTTGAAGAACTAAGCAATAAATAAATGCTGTAAAATTTGTTTAATTTGGGTGCGTATTTATTTCTATTTCCGCATAGGTTTTTCAGTTAAATGTCTAAACATTGCTCAGATTAGCTCGCTATTGTATTAAAATTTATATATATTCGGTATATTTCGCAAAAACTTGAAACAGGCGCATAAACCATTATTATGAAGAAAGAATTTTTAAATAGGTATTGACGTATAATAAACCTCTATTAACCCTAGAACGTCATCCTTATTTTGTGTACATTAACGTCATCCTTCGTCATTTTGACTACGACTTATTTTAAGTGAATATAAATAAAACACGTCATGAACAAAATTATGAACCAAAATATCTTTTTTATTTATATTTAATAATTTTTTTTACTATTATTTAAAGAAAATCAATTATTTATTGTTTAATATTCAACAGAAAATGAGATCAAAACAAAAAGAAAAAACAGGTTTTAATTTGAAAATAAAATCTCGCGTCGTCATTTTGACGAAGGATGACGGTGCAGGGTTAAAGGGCAAGTTTGTTTTTTAGGAAATAGTTGCTTTTGAAGCAATATTTTTCCAGAAACTAGCAATATTACCCGGTATAAGATATCCACCTTTACCGTTCCAATTTTTGCATCTTTATGTTACATATTTTCAAAACAAATAAAATGGCTGGTGTGCTGCCAGTACAAAAATTAAAAAAAATATATATATTCGTTAAAAACTGTTTATGGAAACATTTTCTTATCAAAGGATTAATAGCTTAGAAGTGTTTAACTGTTTTTTAAATCTAAAATATATTAACTATTTATGTATAATATATACGCTATTTTTATATAAAATTTATCCAATATCAGCAAAAATTAAACAAAAAAACATAATTTAAAAAAAGAATTTAAATTAATATGTTAATGGAAAAAAGAACAAAAACAGTCAAGACTCAAAACTTATTAAAATGGATTTCCTTTCATAAGCCAGTTTACAAAACAAATTGCTAAAAACCGCAAAAATTTCATTCCCATCATTGTCTTTTTTAACTGGAAAAATACCGTTATAACTGTTTTCATGTTAATTGCGACCCTTCAAGTAAAAAGTACTATTTTTAGTTATGACAGACAGTTAATACGAGCTCTAACAATGACACCACATACGAGTAATTTGAAGTTGTTAATTTATGAAAATCAACTATTTTTGTAAAAACAGTTATTTTCCTCTCCTGAACATATTGAATTTTTTGAGTTGTGGCTGTGATTGCTAGAAAGTTTTGGATTCCAATGGGTTTAAAATGCTCAGAAGACAAATTTTGCATAGAATAATAAACCTTTTATATATCAAAAATATTTGTATGAATAAGTCTGAATAAAAGAAATTGAACACACTATCACTTACGAAACGAAAACGATGATTTCCTGAGATACTTTTTATTGCCTTGACGATATCGTTTCGATGTCATTATAATATCGTTTGGTTTATTGGGAACTACATATTTAAAACCAAATATTTATAAAATAAATTATATATTGTAGAATTTTGGAACGAATTTCCGTCATCCCTTGTCAAGTTTGGTTTGGAGATGTCTCCAAAAATTCGTTCCAAAATTCTACATCAAAACACCCTGTCGGAATATCAAATCAAGAATCAAATTATATATTCTTGTTCCATAGTGGCGCATTCGTAAATCTAACAAGAATCATCTTGATAACTTATGATTTCTGCTTTTATTTGGTTTTTCTTTTCAGACATCTGTTGATTCCAATTCTATTATTATTGAAACCGAAGAAGTTCGTCCACCACCGGAGCTAGATGATCTTTCCCATTTGGAATAGCAAAAGAAGAAATAATTTTTTTTTATTTTCTGTTTTTACATTTAAACAATTTATCAAAGAATTACAACATTATCTTAAGCTGTTACATGGGGGATTTTTTGATTAATATTTATTAATATAAGTAGCCACACAAAACAAGACGTCTGATTTTTTTTTTATTTTTTAATATGAAGTCTTACAGTTTGGCTGCATGAAGTAACATTTCAAACTGTCACCCTCTACGTAAAGAAAACTAAAAAAAGTTCTCCCCTCTTCCTAGTGTATATACCTTAAGTTTCGTGTGCCCTGGTTTTAATAATAAAAATTAATATAAAAAACATTCGATTTATAAGCGAAACATGATAACAATTTTTAAAATTGTTTTTATTTTAACATACAAGAACAACGCATGTGCTGTCCTGCATGTACTTATATTGATTTTTATTTCTTATACAAACTTTAACTAATACAAACTTGTAAGGGATGGGAAGCAACAAAAAAAAATATTCGATTAAAAAATTTACGAACGCCTTGTATGGTTGTAACGATTGTATTCTAATACAATTTTGTATTCCTGTTGTTTGTAATTTTCATATCAAAAATTGATATTATAATAACAATATTTTATATGTTTTTGAAGTGTTGTATTGACACCATACCGGCGACTATGCTACTGGTTTGATTATTTTGTGTTTAAATAAGTTGAACATTCTTAATTTTGACGTAAAATTATAAGACTACAAATTATTTAAGGAGTTTTTTAAACTATAAATAATTATTTATCATCTGCTGTTTTGCTTTTGTTACCTTTAACTGTAATTGATAGTAATTTAATGTTCCCATGTCTGATGCTATTTTTTTGGTATTAAAATATACAGTAATACCGCAATATAATTAAATTGAATGTTCACAAACAAATAACCCAAAGGTTTATTTTAATACACGATGCAATAATACAAGGCGTTTGTGAATGGCGTAAGTCATTTTTTGTGTTGCTTGTTAAATTGATACACTGCTCACGAAAGTAGAGAAGCCTTCCACAGCTTCAATTAAACGGAGGTTATTAAAACATTAAAGTGATGCTTTTAAAAGCTATAGGGCTTCAAAGTTTAAATAGAGTTTTCCCCGACGTCAAGAGTAATTCGAGATGTAAAGTATCTACCGACTTGAAAGGTAGTAGATAAATTTTTTTTTTTACGAAACTTGCGCTTATAAAAATGTTTTTGTTTTCAAAATGCGAGGTCCTGAACATTATATTATTTAGGGGATTGCTAGACACTGACTCTGCTGAAAACGTTTATAACAAAGGCTCAAATTACCATAATAGATTTTCCAATATATTCCCTTTGTGTGAATTATTAAGAAATTTAAGCACGTAATCTTCTTTCTATAAAAGTACCATGTTTACTTGATATATCCAAAAAGTATAAAGCCAATTCCTTCTTCCAGATAGCTAGTGATACACTGAGTAGCTATGATTTCTTTTGCATCCTTTATTTCGGCTTTTAAATCTGAAAATTGTGTTAGCAATAAGAATTAGGTGGCTTTGAAATGACACTCGATTTAGTGCTTGCATTTTAACGAACGCAATCTGACAAAATCTAATCTTTGAAGTATGAAAAAAGCCTCTGCACCAAATTGAACATTTTGAAAAGAAACTAAATTAACAAGTACATGATTTTCTTTTTGGAACTTGTGCAATTAAAAGTAGCAAAAGTATATTAAAATATGGGAAAAAGGGGTTTGTCGGTTTATTCTTTTAATTGATATCTCCCCATTACATGCATAAAATGTCATGGTTCGCTTATTGGAGCTTTTATTGCACATATATACTTACATGAATATATTTGTTGTATTAAATAATTTTACGTCTTTCCATCATATCAGGTTGTTTTTATTTGAAGAGTTTGAATTATGTAAAAAAATGTTGCTTCGGTAACTTTCCCCCTTTTTAAGAGTGGCTGATGTTGGAGTAAGCATGATGGGGTGGCTGTTGCGAAAGTAATGTTTCAACACGCATTTGTTAGTTAAAATACCAATACACACAAAATAAGTGACGAAAGAGACGTCATGTTAAAGGGCAGACCGAGAACAGAACAAATATATATGTACATATGTAGAAGTAGTTTATAGATACAGCAGTAAACATCTTAGGCATAAAAATTTCAATACATTTTTTTTAATTTAAAGCTACTAAAAGATAAAGAAGTGTTTGAAGTTAAATTTATGTAAAAATTATAAAATAATAAATAAATTACAATACACAAAAATGCGTGCACATTTTGCTGATGACGTCCCTACTTCACCCGATGTTGATGATGGCTTACAACAAGTCTCTATTAACACAAAGGAGCCACAGCCCAAAGTGGCTGGGAATGAATTATTACATGACAGTATATTAGAATTTAAAAGTGATTCATCTAAAATGGCTGTGGTCGGTGAATTTATCGATGATGTTTTAAAAGAAGCCGAAGAAAAAGCCAACAAAAAGAGTGATAAAAATAAAAATTCGCAACAGGTTTGTGGAATATTTGCAGGACTTTTGCCAAAATATTTGTGAACACAGTCATTTTATTCTTTTTAGGGTAAAAGTAAAGCGCCAAAACAAAGTAAGTTCATATTAAAACAAACATTTTCAAAATATAAGTACATATGTATTGTTTATATTTTATGGAAATTTAAATGCTTCTGGTGCATAATCCCGTACACATTTAGTAACATAGAAAACACGTTCGCATGATTCCTTGTAGTCCTTTTCTGCATTTAAAAAATATATTTAATTATTTATTATGACATACATACATATGTGTAAAAATATTGTTGCTGTTCTTACGTATATCTTTACATGAACTTAAAGCCGCTTTTGCGGTTTCCTGAATTTCCGGAGGCAATATTATGGGTATTTGCGCGATTGCTTTTGATATACTGAAATCGCCCTTTTTTGTAACCTACAAAATTTAAATGAAATGCGTGTCAAAAACTTTATTAATTAGTGCAATTGTTTTAAATCGCTAAATTTATTTCCGCTTAATTTTATTTAAGTTTTAATCGAAATGTTGGGTTTCTAAACATCCACTTTGTCTTAGTAATTTACCTTTCTATGCCACGTTTACTCTTCCGAATAAAATGTGGCCCCTAGCTAAACATGTTTGACTTACCGTACCAGCCAGCTGTGCAACGCATTTGGTATAACACTGAAAAAAAGAAATATTATTAATTTTGAAAGAAAGATTTGTTTTTTTGTTATACTTAATTTTAATTTATTGAATCTTTCCATTAAATGTAATTGTATTAAAATCTTAATAACTAATATTTTGTATTGAAATCTTAATGAACTATCTACTATTGGGTAGAGAGAGCGGCCGCCTCGCCAGGATCAATGTGTCAGTTCATTTTAGGGAGTGTTGGGGCCTTAATGTATATAAATTAATAATATTCACTTCAAAATTCATATTTATAGTTGCTTCATTGTTTAAATATTTACCGTTAAAAAATACATTTTTAGGCGAAGGCGTCATTCCCGCTTGAGGGAATACGAAAAACATGTCACTTTCTGGCGACAGTAATTTTAATACTCTACTTTGGTCTTTCACCGTTGTTTTAACATAGCGACGTCCTGCATTAAATTCTGTACTTTGGGGTTTATATTGTTTTATGGGAGGTATTTCAAACAGACGTAAGAGTCACGAAATAAAGGCATAAGTTTTTTTCCAAATGGAAGAATCTCAATTCAGCACATAATTATGTCATTTTCGGAAACACTTGGAAGTTTTTAGATATCTAATACAAATCTTATTAATTAAGAGTACTCAAAACTCTTTCACATAATTTGAAAGGTTACAGTAAAACCTTTAATATGATGTCCAGAAGAGTTTTTCCAAGGAAACCTTCCAGTTCTATAAAGTCAATATATGAAAAAACAAAACTTATGGTTGCAAACATATCACTACCTAACGGTTTCGCCATCTTTTGTTGAGTGACATTAATTCGCAAAATATCTTATGGGGACAAACACCAATTCTACAAGTAGAAAAATATGAGAAAATTTCGCTGATGATAACGGATTGCTCAGATAAAACGTATATTAAGAATTCTTGATTTGATATTCCGACAGGGTGTTTTGATGTAGTTTTATTAAGTTTTGTTTGGAGACAAACCAGTTTTGGCTATGTGCCATCTTCAGTGTCATTTTTCGTTCTCTAGAACGAAATTCGTTCCAAAAATCAACGTATATTAGGAAAGCCAGCAAACGACAGTATCCCTACATGCCGAGTACGAGTACCCAACAAAAAGAACAATCCAGTTTGCTTTAATTATACTGGTCAAAACTAATAAGACTAAGAAAACTGGCTCGAAGGTTCTTTAAGAGATATCGTAATAAAGCAAATATCTTGAATTCTTTGAATCCAACAATGGATGTTAGGCATCTATGGAACAAAGTAAATAACCTAAGAACGGATTGGATAAATACTTTCCAGCTGTTGAAGATATTTCTGGCATGGACTACGTTGGCATATATACGGACAATATTATTGCAATCACTTCGGACACCCATGAAGGCGATTTCAATAAACTGAACCAAATGGACCAGACATTGCATAATTGGGCAACGGTAGAGGTTCAGTGATACCAGTAAACAAAACAAGAGTCCTTCATATATGCCGAAAGTGGGAATGCGTTGCTGGCACTATAAACATCAGAAATTAGTAAATAAATATTGCTAATCAGATGAGAATACTAGGAATTTTATTTACGGGCAATTTATTATGGAACATACACGCAAACATGTAGTCTCTAACTTAAGCAAAATAAATAATCTTCTAAGCCTAATTTACTCTTGTTCCAAGGGCACTCAGATACTGCTCTTGATATTTGCCGATCTTTGGTCATTGGTGTTTTGCTACATGGTATCACAATATACGGTTGGACATCAAAACGGAACGTAAAGAAATTAAATACAGTAATTAATATTTGCTTCAAGATTTTTTATAAAAGAAAGCCTATATAATTTATTTTGGATGTACTACGAACATCAATTCCGAAGATTAGCATCTGCTATTCCACACATTAAAAATAGCTGTTAAATGAACACAGTGTCAAGTTGCTCGAAAAATCGAATTTCACTGCTAATTGTAATAACTATTCTACGACATAATCAAGTGTAAGTGTAGACAGCAAAAACAACATAACAATATAATATTCAAACAAAAATGTCAACAGTAAATATCGTCTTTCGCTCCAGAAATTATAGTTTACGCAGATGTTTCTTTTAAGAAGGGCATAACAACATACGGTATTGTTAAACAAACAAGTCCAACTCAATTCGAAACCATTCCAAGAACACTGTAACTGCATGATATAGGGAACTTCTCGGCAGAACAGACAGGCTTTGTGCAACAAAATGCATTAGGCAAAAACCACAATGGAAGAATCAACCATATTATCACATTGCCCAATGAAAACCAACAGGTATTAATTTTACGGGCGCCCTCTCACATTGGCTTATTGGGAAATGAATATGCTGACGCAGCAGCAAGGCAGTAGGCAAAACTAAGTTCAATACACAATACTACTACGATGGCACAGACCAGGCAAAATGTACTTTCTGTGACTTTATTCTTTCCGTTGCACATATACTAATAGAATGTGAAAACTTTAAACTAGAAGCATAAAATTCAGGATGTATAATTGGGTTCATTTGCTTTCTTGTTACCTTTATTCATTTCATTAATCCCTGCTCTTAAATTGATCTAAACATTTTTTGTAGAATTTTTTCCTTTTGTTAATTTTAACAGTCTTCCTTTTATTTGCAATTTTCTTCTCCAGTTGTATTATTATTCATAATTTATTTTTTAATACAATGTTCTATTTGAATCTGCATTTTTTTCGTAATTTTTATTTTTGACTTTGATTATAATTCAATTTATTGATAGTTTTTTTAATTAAAATTTATGCGTTCATTGTATAGTTATAAAAAATAAATACAATTTTTAAAGAATGAAGTTCAGTAAATAACGCAAAATTGTGCGATAAGAGCGGTTCGAGGAAAGACTAGGTTTTTTTAACAGCCATGGACTTACTAGCGTTGTTTACGAAGAAAGAACCAATGGCGCCCAGTCGCTTTTTGTAACTATATTGCCAAGTGGTGAAGTCGCGTGGGTTGGTGGCGTCCCATATACTACAATTTTACTTTTTAACATAAGACATTTATGCCAAAATGCGCCTCGTGATTAAAATAACTTTTCGCCCAATAAACAAAAACAAACGATTTAACAGGACCCCCCAGAAAAAGAAATTTTTCTCTGACACCAGTCAAATATCGACCGTTTTCAAAATGTTTCAAGTCATATTTATAAAACTAAAGAGCGTCTAGCTTATACTTTTGTAACACACCCCACTAAAATGATTTAACAAATACTAAAAACCAGGCATAATATTCAGTTGTTACGAGTATTTTCGTATGTGCCACCCCAAACCGATTAAAACTTAACGTTTCGTTAAAATTCCTCACAAGTTCAAAACTCGTTTTCCTGTATCCTGTATCATTGGGCGTAGTTAAACCAAATTAGGATATTCATAATATTTTATTCAAATGTGTATTTTAGCTATGTGTTAAATATCCACGACAAAATGAATTCAGAGTTATATTAGAAATATATGAGTTTGTGCAGTAGACTGCATTTTTCGAGAAATTGATTCTAAAACGGTCCGAACGAAATATATTTCAGTTTTGCAAAAGTCCATACCTTAAGCTCTGCACTACTTTCATCAAAATAACCATTACGTAGCGCATCCAGTTGTTCTATATTTACTTTGAATTTAGGAGCACAACCGGACCGCATCATATCCAAAGATTGTTCAAATTGTTCCATTGTTACCTACATAACAAGTTTAATATTTATAATATTTATTGTTTAATTATTATTACACATTTTCTTACCGCACTCGTTAATTTAAGGCATGTTGAAATGAGCAACAAAGAACTTAGAAAATTTTTCATTTTTGTAATGTTTTTAATTATTTTGTGAAATTTGTTAAAAACATTAACCTTTTTTTGTTTGTATTATTCTCTATATAACGGCAGATTAAACATTTTTGAATTTACGACAATATTTTTAGTTTCATATATAACTTTACATTTTATAGGCGACTGCTTTTCGTTAAGGCAGTGTGTTTATGTCATGTTTATTACCTTTTTAATTACCTTTTCTTAATTACAGTGTTTTTTTTGTGAAAGCATGTAATTAAAATTACAGTTACCAAAAGTCTCTAATTATAACCATTTTAGATGCTTTGCACTTATGTAAGTGACGGTTATAAGATACTTATAGATTTTACATGTCACAGTACATGTAAGTATTAGTAATAGCCAGTGTTGACAAAAAGCGTGTTTATTTTAAGTTGGTGATTTTCTTTAGTAAATTTACTGAAATAATTTGGGTTTTTTTTAATGTAAATTATGGTCTAATTTTAAAAATATTTGGAACGAATTTTTGGCCATCCTTTGTCAAGTCAAAAACGACACTAAAGATGGCGCATAGCCGAAACTGCTTTGTCTCTAAACTAAACTTGCCAAGGGATGGCGGAAATTCGATCCAAATTTATCAATATATTAAATCACCCTATCGGAATATCAAATCAATAATCTAATTTTAAAACTTTTTAGAAAAACAAAGATACTGCTGAATAAAAATTTTTCGCGCACATTTAAAGACAACTAAACATGTTGTAATAGCATTCAAATTTTATTCTGAATTTTAGATTTATTAAAATATTTTTGCAAAGTAATAGATGCCACAAAAATTAATCTAAATATAAAATAAGATGTTTTCTCATACAAACTTATCAAATTAAATTTTTTTCGAAATCAAAAAAGTGCTTTAGTTACAAACAAAAATGTGAATTTTGCTTGTTATTTTTTTTAATTCAATTTATTTAATTTTTTAAGCTTGAGGGTCTTTTTTATAAAAACTCTGTAAATATTGAAACATTTTTGCAAGGCAAATTGATAACAGGTAAATTCAGCGGCGAATTTAAAGTATTTCCGGCTTCTTTGCCAATATCAAACTCCATATATAAAAAATGTGCCGGAAATGGCGAAACATTTTTTATCTGGAATTTGACATCCAAAGAGTTCAAAATAAGTTCTTTGGTGCGCTGGTGAGTTTACCTCTTTAGTCTACCCTGCATTTTTGAATTATTTTTGTAGAAATGCAAAATTATTTTTAATGCTCATGTTTTGCAACATTTTAGAAATTTTATGACAAATTTTCATATACATTGCTATAGTTTGGTGGTTTTTGTTGTTATAAAAAATAATTTATTTCCTGACCATGCTTCACAATAGTGTAGCGAAATATCGCAAAGAATTAAAGAGTTCATAAAAAATGCTTTCAAATAAAGTAATTTCTTTAATTGTCTTTAATTGTGTTTTCTAGGCTTTATAACTTCATTAGCAGTTTTTGGTAAAATCAAAATCGTCGAATATTGTTCTAAAAAGTTCCTTTTTAACAGCTACGTATATATGTATGCATGCATCTAACGTTTAGAATTTGAATCAGCTATTATAAAAATTGTTCAAATGACTGCCACGGCTGGCCCAACTAAAAAGTCTTCTGCTCGGATGAAGCCATGGCCATATCGAGAAACATGTCAATAAGTACAATTGTCGCATTTGGAGCTAAGAAAATTCGAACGTCTTCATCGTCGATGCAGCCAAAACCAGTGGCTCTTTGATGCGGGTTCCGGTACGTTGACGTTTTTCTTTGAAAATTAGAAGTAATTCTGATGACAATTGGCCGCGTCGAAGCTGTAATTTAAGCCTGTGGGATTTGTGGGAGGCAGTTAAGGATAAATGTAATGTTCACCATTCAGAGACTATTAAGGCTTTAAAAGAAGAAATCGTAGTTTCCATTCATGAAGTACTTGAAAATTGAGTTGATCGGATGACGTACTGTAGCAATAGCCGTAGCGGTCACTTTAATAATATTGTGTTTTATTCTTTAATGTAATAAAACTGTATTTTTTTTTAAATATTCATTTGTATTCTAAAGTTGATTTTAATTCCAAACGTTGGATGGCCACCCGTTTTATACATACATAGTTCGATAATCTTTTCACTGCCATTCAACAATTGTGTTTGAAAGTGACAAATTATACGCAATGTTTGATGCTCGAACTATGGCATAACTTTGCATATATCAGTTGTTTAATTCCTTATCGGACTATTGTTGTGATAATGTGCAAATTCTAGATATTCAGAGTAGAAGGAACAGTGAAAGTGAGTTCGAATGCAACAGTATTACACTTTAAAGGTTTTTTAGGCTGTCGAATAAATCAGATGAGCTTCTAGCGTCGATACTACAATAAAAGCTAGCTAATCGTTAGCTTGTAGCAACGTGAGTGATCATGGTCCCAATTCGAATACTTACTAAAAAATCGTTACATCATAAATTTGAAGTAACTAATAAATTGCAAAAAAACTTATCCATTTAAGACTTTTTAAAATTACATACCGTCAATACTTTTCGTGTCAAATGTGTATGAGAGATTTATGTATCTTTTAAATTTTTTTTCCGTTAGCACGTTATATCAAAATAACCTTTAAACATTTGTTTATTCCCTTTTTCTAAACTTTTTAACCGATTTTTGTATATCGCTTTCCCGTAATTATTTTTTAAAAACACCACTTAATATAAGGTTTTGCTATACCAGATTTCAAAAATGGCAAAGTTGTGAATCGAGCTAGAGGATTTATGGTGAAACTCTTCGAGTCCATTTGCAATTGCGCCAACAATGCAGCAACAGCACCAGTGACACGTTTTAAATTTCGCAGCGGTAAAAGGGCTTCAGCGAATGCCGATGTAGCGGAAAATAATGGCAAAGTCGATGATATTAAAAAGGAAGGAAAATTCAAGAAAGGTAATAATGACGATAAAAATAATGATAAGGTGAAAATCGACGATGCCAATGAAATACAAGAAACAATAGAATTACAATAGGTATTTAATATAGATAAACAAGTATTAAATTGTAGAATTTTTTAATATAACACTAATAACAAAAATTGTGCTAGGGGAACTACATTTATAAAATAAAAGAAAAAACTGAAAACAAAGCAAATCAAGGCTTAATTTTTACCAGCACTATCCTAAGGTTTCCGCAAAAATAACTGACACAAGTAACCGTACATTAAATATTTTTTTCAAAGTAATTGTCAATTGTTGTTATTAGAATCGATATGACAGAAAACATTAAACAAAATACTCGTACATATATATTTAAATAAATTTTTTGTCGAAAATTACACACAAACTTTGTAAACCTTTAACAGTGAAAAGTGTATGTATATGAGCAGGCAAAGAAAAAACATGATTGTGGCCAACCACTTTATGTTGTCTACAACAATATATTGTTTTGGCAAACATATATAGTTATTGCTTGCATTTAATTGATCTCCATCCGTAAAAATTGCAACATGGTTGCGTTGAACAATATTATTTTTACTAAAATTCCAACCACAAACAAAGTATTTTATCTATGCAAAAATAATATAATAACTCTAACCATTTTGTGGATATAATATGTATATGATTTTGTAGTTTAATTATTTTTATTATGGGGGGTGCTGTGTCATTGACTAATAAGCATTAGATGGCTTTAGTCGGCAGTGTTCATATCTCAGTCGCTGCCAAATAGTAATACATATTTTTTTGGCTGTTCTACCGTTCTAAGAGGTTGGGCGATATTATTATTATTATTATTATTATTATTATCTGCAATAATAACATGATTTGTTTACAACAATGTAATTCAATCATGTTGCTCTTAAATTATGGTTACCTCAACCATGTTTTTTCTTTGTATGTATAATGTAATTAAGGTAAGGACTTAATTCAATAAAATGTGTTATTTACATGAACATTAAAATTGAATCGTATATAGAATATACCAGCATACGAGTATATAAATGTCAATTTTTGGGGTACTTAACTATATATGTATAATGTATTGCTGAAAAATTCGCAACTGAAGCCACATTACAATTAACGTATATTATTTTAATTAAAAAACCATTTTGCTTTTTTTAAATATATTTAAGATTATTATTAAATTAACAAATAAAATAAATTAAAATTTGGGACTCTTATGGAATCTCTTGCGAGCATTAAAAAAAATTTGGACATTGCAGAAATACGCATTTTAATACATAGTACTCGCTTGCTAAACTATAGGTGCTTCTTAAAACTTAGTCAATATTTGAGAATATTGTTGATATTGAGTTTGCAATCATCCATATGCTTTCAAACAGATTGGTAACGGCATATTGTGTAGAGGCCATGGCATTATATTGATTTCGCTTTCCTCTAAGCCTTTAGAAGAATTGCGCCCAGGAGTATTTGTTTGTACTAAATTGAGAATTTTAATTAATTCAAAAATAAAATATTTTGTCTTTGTGCGATCTGCTGTTTGCAGTAGTAATTAAGATTTAGAATTAAGATTATAATTATATTTAAATACTAAATGGGAAAATAACGCACACAATCATTTATAAATGTTCAAACTAAAATACACACAAATTATAAAAATGTGTTAGTAACGATATGATATGTATTTTGCTTGAGCTCAAGTTCGACTAAAATTTTGTTAAGTGTTCGAATCACGCTCTCGCTTTTATGTGTAAATATATCATGTACTTGAAAATGTAACTGTAACTTAATTAAAAAAACACAATAAGTTCAATTTGAACACAATTTAAACGTATTCATGTATTTCCGCGAATAAAAATTGTCTAACATTTTAGAAAATTTGCAGACAAAAGTCTTAAAACATAACTATAACCATAACTCTATTTGATGTCAATGAAACAAAACAAATATATTTTAATTGTTAAAATATTTATAATAATGGTTATAGTACCTTTTTATAAAAAATCGATATACATATATTTTAATTGCCATAACTGCGTCTATCCTATATATTTTTTAGCTATTGTGCAACTTCCACATGTATTTTTTACACAAAATATTTATGGATTTTATGTATAAATAATAGAAATTTTATAAACTCTTTTGAAACACTTTACAAGATATTTATACTAAAATGCAACTCTATGCTAAAAAAAATATTAAAAGTAACAAAAATAAAGAATCAATAAAAATGTCAATGTTTTGCCGAGTGTGCATTCAGTACTAGTAATTAATTGACTAATTAGCTATGTGTATTCGTATTAATTAAAAATGTGAAAGTGTATTAAAACAGACTTGAAGCAATATGTTGTACCAGTAAATTTGCATTCGAGAATTCAATAAATAAGGATTACTGAACAAAATAAAAAACAATTTAGTCTAAATATTTTTTATAAGAATTACACATTTGCACAAACAACGTCATAATGCAAAAAATGCATTTTTGGAGTCAATGATGCAGAATTGTTCGTTATGTCATGCTTTTTATTGTGTATACATTTCATCTTTATATCTGTTCTACTTTCCACGTTTCAAGAGAATTTGCCATTCTTTTTTATGGCTAGTCTGAGCAAATAGGAAACTTCAACTGCGTTTTCTCGAAATGGCAATTTTCGAGTTATGACGTTGTTTGAGTAAATGAGCTATATATCGCTCTGTATACGAGTAATATGCACTAATCCAGCGCGACACACCCCATCGGCAGTGGTGTGAGCAATACATCAAAGTGAGATTAATAAATTTGTTGAAGTGTCATTGTTGTCTTCAAAAACATGTGGAAGCACAGCATGTTGCGCTTAAAGGTAAGTTGCATATCATCTTATTATTAATTTTGTTCGAGAAGCTAATTATTCACTAAATGCTGATATTTAGAGTATTTTTGATTATTATATTTAAAACGGGCAAGTACATGAAATTTGAAAAATATTCATTCTCATATTCTATTTCTCTTGAGTATTGGGTTAAATAAATGGTGCTTAGAAAGACACAAAGAATGTTTATAACGTGCGTAGCTGCATGGAAATTGCATTCCGTTCTGGTAGTTATTCAATAAAAATTGTAACTTTTACTGTAATCAAAGTTATCATATCACGCAAATTTTCTTTCCTAACAGAAAAGGTAAATAACAAACTCAAGCCTAACAATTAAATTACTTAATATTATATTTAAATTGTTTTTGACGAGCATTTTTTAGTTGGTTACTTAATGATTGCCGTAAGAATAGCCCTCCAATAATAACTGTTACAGGCTAATGGCACAATACGCGATCAGCTAGAATTTTTAAATAATTAACGTGTATTTCCGCTGTAACAGTGGTATTTGTTATCGTTATTGGAGGACAATTTTTCCTTCAAGGCAACGGTAATTATTTAGCGAAAAACACTAAATTGTACACAAATGAAAAATTTCAGACTTTGTAACAATTTTTTATTGTCTTCCTCAATTTAAGAAATAATGCTAAAAAATTTAAGAAATATTATTAATTAAAATTTTCATTTAAGTATAATGCTTTGTGGTTAAGTATGCCTAATTCTTTAAGAAAGCGTTTCCTGGTTCCCATAGGGGTTAGTGTTATTCTTAATTTTTTAGTTTTTTAAGTTTATACTTTTCAAGTACTAGTTTTAAGTTTATTCCGCATTTATAAGAGATATTCTCTCAATACACTGTCAGCACTTATTTATAAAAATGTTTTTCAATACTACACAAGTTTGGTACTTTTCGCTAACATACACACTTTTTCAGGCATTCAATTACAATCTTACTTTGTGATCTATGTTAGTACGAGTATGTTACAAAAAGACTCAATAATTTTACTTATTTTTTCACTTATTTGCGTGTTGCTTAAAGGCTCATTATTATTAATAAAGCCTGCAGTTAACGATAATATTTTTGATTAAAATTTTATGTTATTAAAAAGTAAAGCTAAAGTTTAAAATATAATGATTTAAGCTGTTCTTTTCACAATTTTTTTTAGATCCTGGCAACACTGGTTAACACATAATCTATATGTCCTGGCATATAAACATACATATTTTGTATACTAGGTATTTATTGTATTGATATTTATTTATGACCTTGAAAGGAAAAAAATGCGATAAAAGTCTGCTTAATTTTAAAAAAAATAAAAACATATAAATGTGGTAAGTATGATGAACAAGGCTAAGTTAACTTTACTAATTTGAATTATCTCAAAATTTTATTTTTAGCGTAATAATTTTAAAAATTTACGAAAAATTATATATAAACAATCTTAAGGTCAATCCCAATATTAAAAAAATATACAACATTTTTCGAACATATTTACAAAGTATAACAAACCGGAGTATTTAATGGAATTCGAATCCGCTACCCCAAGGATTTCACTTACATCTAACCCACTGGGGCAATTAGTTTAAAGACTTTTCTGATTCAGTTGTTTTTTTTCAACGAATTTTTTTTACAAAATATGCTTCAACTAAATAGAAGTCAAAAAATCTATTAGAATCGATTTTAATTATATCAAAATGTTAAAATTTTTTTTTACAAAGTATATAGTTTCTTTCTTCATTTTAAAATATTTGTAGCAAATTTATTTTATAATTGAAGGATCGCCGCGAATAACGTTGCAAATGGCAAAATAATAATTTTTCAGGAGGGCAAAAAAACGTATTTAAAAGGTTTGATTATCTCTTTCTTTATTTTTTTGTTTAGTTTATCAAATATAATAAAAATAAAATAAATTCCGTTCGTAGCATTTTGTTTACAACTTACAACGTTCTTCCACTAACTGACTCATTGTAAATGCGTTTTGAGGGTTATAAAATGCATAATTTTGATGTTTTGGTGTTTGAACAAATGTAAGAGAGTAATTTTAACGGTAATCTGCAAAAAAACAGGTTTTGCAAAATTTGGATTTTACAACATTATTCGCGGCTTTGCTTCAATTATCAAATGTTTTCCTTTTTTGTTCTTAGATGGTCATAGCACCGCTTGTTATACAGCCCTTTTAAAAGGTCAAGCGAGAAGATAAATACTTAAACAGGTGACTAACATTTGGTCAGCTTTTATCCTATTTCACCTAATTATCTTTTTACACGAATTTTATATAACACGCGTTAAAAAAGAAAATGTTTCACGAAATGTTATTTTGTAATATTCGATATTCTATGAATCATTTTTGCTAATGTTTTTAAATCCTTTTTATATGGTTTCTTTTCAATATTTTGTATAATTTTTATTTTAATGGTGCATGAGAATCAAAACTAAAATATTTCTAATTAAATTATTTCATTTTTGCAACTTTCTTCAAAAGTAGTCGCCAAATTTTTTTATAAATCGCAAAAAAATCGCCATGTCGCCAAATCAAAAATTAAAGCGCCAAACAAGTTCGATAGCAGTGACATTGCAGTCTTACGCAAACATATGCATTTATTGTCAGAAATTGAATATGACACGATACCGATACTCAAACAAAATTATCGCCGATTCTAATACCGATATACTAGTGAATTAAAACTCAAAGTTAATTAAATAAAATTTTTAATGTCTGACGTATGTACATATCGCATACTAAATCAATAACAGTAACTAACCGTAAATAAATCAATAACAGTAACTAACCGTTATGCATGTTTTTATTTTACTTGCCTGGCTTGCCTCGTCAACTAAAGAGCATTTTAGGGGTTTTGAACGTGACTGTTTTCTCGTTAAATCGGCAATAAAAATATCGCCGATACCGATATATGGAATATCATGAAATTTATATCGGTTTCAGATGCATCCGATCCTGTAATAAAATTGATATGTTTATAGTATTTTTACTTTTTGTTTTATTTTATATTATTGAATTTCAGATATTACATATTTTCTTTTTTCAAATCAAAATGTTTTTTTAATATATCTAACGATTACAATTAAAATGTGTTAGAAAAGCGATTATAACCAGAGTAATTCCAGCGGAAGGGAAAACCGGTTAAAAATAATCGTTTTCCCAAGACAAGATTTCTTTAAAAGTTTTCCTCCCCGCCAGCTTGTAACCCAGACTAAATAATACCTTTAGCGGAAAAGTTTAAACCAACTTACCAAGCGCTTTATTGATTGGATGTCAAATTTTATATAAAAACTTTTTTCGCCATTTCTGCCAATTTTTCTATATGAAGTTTGATATTCGCAACTGAGCCGGAAATGCCTAAAATTTGGCAGTAAATCTAACAGTTATCAAGATGCCTTGCTGGGAATCGTATGTTTTTTTCAAGTGATAAAAAATGGTTGCATTAGCAGCCTGCTGACATGTGATCACATACTTTTACTGTCCGTAACACTGCTGTTTTTCGGTAGAATCTACTTCTTATGGGATATTGGTTGGAAATTTTTATAACAACTTCTTTTGACTTATGCCTATGTAACTGTTATAAATAGATGCTGCAGTTTTTAAAATCCAGTTTGCGGTGATCAAAAGCTTGGACTTAGAGGCAAATCAACAGACTTAGAGATGTCTTTTATTTTTTTGCGGACTGAGGAATTTTTTAATAAAAAATGTATATTATTATGAAAAAATTTTCTAAAGAAAAACCTTTTGTTGGTATATAACAATTACCTTGTAAAAAGTGTGATTTCTTATTGATGTCTAATGAACAAATAGGAAAAATATATTTATTTTTACTGGAAATTGGCGAACAATGAAAGTGTATGACTTCCACGTTGATAACAATAACAAACAATAACTAATTTTCCAAAAAAGACTAGAAAAGGTAGATCATTTAAAAATAAAATTATCACTAAGTCATAAATAAAAACACGCTCTATCATGAGTGCAAAAAATCACTAAGCACGGACGTAGGGATTTTGTGAACTGCAGCATCCAAATAAACCTCGATAAATTTCGTACCGAACTCGCAGTTTCAGATATGCAGAACGTCATTTGTGTTGAGGCCTGCTGTAGATCGATTCTAAAGGTTAATATAAAATCTAGAGTTGTATAGTCAAATTTACTTCCGAGAGTTTACTTAGCTTTTTTTTTAGCATTTTTGAAAACCAAGAGAAAGTCTTTTCCTAAATAACGTTTAAAAGCGAAAGTTTTTTATTTAGCCTAATTGCGTTTCACTGTGTTCAATATATTACAATCAATTGTTTCATTGCTTTATTTTAAATGAAGCACATTATAATATATATCTAAATTATTCATTCATATAAAGTAAAAAAAAATTAAAAAAGCCTTAAAGATGATAGCGTTGTTCGGTAGCACATATAATACTCGTATAAAATATTCAACATACATGTGTATATGAATGTGTGTGCATACAAATTTTTATACAAACAAATATTCGCATAAAAAATAGTAATATTGCATTTGTACTTGAGTTTGCTTAACAAAAACAACATACAAATGACATTAAGCGTATTCAAGATAAGGCTTTTAATAATGGCGGTATTCAGTGTTTGGTGCAAATGTTAAATATAGTCGATTTTTTATGAAATCCAACAACAAAATACACAACATTTCTATTGAATTTTTGAAAAAGGGTAAGATATTTTGTTATTGCACTTTTGCAAGAGCACTTGCACCAAACACTGACTACCGCCAAAGTATTTAATTTGGGGGTTAACAATGGGTCCAAATTAAAAGAAAAAAATAACATCGGTTTGCACTTAATACTCGTAAGATTTGAGAATCATTTTTGTAAACGTTAACAACTTTTTGGTTAAAAAAGAAAAAAAAAGGTTTCTATAGTTAAACATGGGCCGATTTGGCAATAAAAGCTGTTATTTGTAGGGTTTTACTTAGCCATTTTAATGCCGTAGCTACATTACGTGGTCAAATTTTCATTTACTTCGAATATTGAAATAATGCTACGTTCTTTCGTCCTCACACCGGGATATAATTTATTTAAACAATCAGAAAAGGTCCTAATTTTCTTACATTTTCAGTTATTACATTTAACCAAAAGGCCATAATTATTTGGATAATAAGTTTGTTTTGGTTTTTGTTCGCATTTATTGCCAATATAAAGTCTAAAACTTGTTTCTCAAAAATTCCATGTTAAGTGGGGTTGCCCACTGCCCCGCTTTAAGTTAATAAATCCCGAGCCTTTTCATATTCCATTTAAAAACAGTTTTTATTCAGCGTCTGCTTCTTTCTGGTTAATAAACTCTTAAAATGTTAAAGAAAAAAATCTTTATTAGCTTACAAGCCAGCTTCGAAACTATGTAAAGCTTGAACCCTAATTTTTCAGGTATCGCAGTTGGCTATCAGCTGGCTGGCACAAAGATATGGCTTGCCGTAAATGAGTGTGATGTCAAAAGTTCTGACTTATACCTCCTCGTAGTGGCGGCCGGTAACAGGTTCCTGTTTTGCAAAAAGTATGGCTAAATATGTCGAGCGGGGAGAAGTTAACACCTTCTTATAAAAAATCACCAATCCACGGTGAAACAGCATACGCCAAGACGGTGCTTGGACTTACGTATGCGAACTCTGGATACCAGTCGATTTCCAGTTTTAATACAGACTTGACGGTGTATATATAGCTCTGTGTGGCTTGATATATTTTTCTTCATTACAGGTATGTATCAGGAAGCCTCGTAAGAGATGGAGAGATTAATCTCTGAAGAAACTCTGGTTTTAATTGGCCCAGGGAGGAATCCAGAAGAGATGTACAAGAACGCTTCGCGAGGTGTGGTACTTCCAAGGTGTTGGATAGTGAGATTCTCATAGGGATTGGCAATAAAGCATCGCAAGAGATGCAGAGGGTAATCTCTATGGGAACTTCTGTGTTTATTGTTCAATGAAGGAATTCTGAGGAGATGGACAAGAAAACCTATCAAGTTCATAATCCGAAATCACTACAGTCAAAATTCAAGGCTAGTGGTAGCATAAGATTCGAATCGGTTCCTGAAACCAATTCGAGAAAAGAACGAGGCCAAGAAGTGGCCCATAAAATTAGCCGTCTAGTTCAATATTCCCCCTGCAATAATAAAAGGTATCGTAGTTAATGTTGTGAATTGATTTAACGCCCACATAATAAACGCTCCGAGAAACTCTTGTTTGTAAAAGTGTCCTAAAATTGTTATTGGCCAAATAAAATTAAGATAAGATCACTTAATGTACAAAATTTTCCTAGGACCAGCTTACAATTTAACACACATATATATATATATATATAATATGTACACAATGTATGTACACACGTATGTATGTGTTTACAAACACCACCCTATTAAAATGTTAGTCTTAAGATCTTAAGATATTGCATCAGTCATCATAGCTTCCATCTAAGGATCTGATGTTGGAAACATTTTCTCTAGAATAAATGCATTTCAAATTAGGTTAAACTTTTAGATACTTTACTTTTATCATGAAAGAGGCCATATTTATTACTCGTATAACTTCACCAAAAACTGAAATAAATCTTTAAAATCG
This sequence comes from Phania funesta, assembly GCA_963932375.1. Classification (NCBI taxonomy): domain Eukaryota; kingdom Metazoa; phylum Arthropoda; class Insecta; order Diptera; family Tachinidae; genus Phania; species Phania funesta. The sequence goes on from OZ010656.1 coordinate 24,950,138, forward strand.
TTGTATCGAAATTAAATTAACTTCTAAGTTCCTTTAACGTTTTTGCGGAATAAAAAATAAATGTCACAATTTTTTTTGATTGCCTGACGTAGTGAATCCCCCTACTGTTTCATATGCAGTCGTATGTACTTGTATGTTTATATGGCAGCAAAACTTAAAAAAAATGTGATTTAAAACCGGCATTTAAAACTTTAATAAAATTAAACAAAAATAACCAATTTTATTTCAACCTCAGTAGTGATTCTAGTCACAACATTTTTGTTTTTTGATCACACGAAACTTAAGAAAAGTAGCTAAATTAACAAACGTTTTTTATTCCAGAAATTAAAAAAAAAATTATTTCTCAAAACAAAATATTGTATAATAAAGTGCTAAATACTTAAATAGTAATTATTTACAAGTAATTTAAACAGTTTTTTCTACAATATAGAAAAGTTTTAAATAAAACAATGTGAACTGAAATTTGGTGAAAACTTTTCTCAAATCAAATTGAAACACGAAAACGTGAATTTGAATTTGAGCTAACACAAGCACTATTTTCTAAAGTAGAAGTTTAATATAAAAAGTGAATTTTATAATTTTTACAGCCTGCAGACCGTTCGGTATCCCTATATTAAAACAAAATAAGTCAGATGTATTAAAGGTGCCAAGCGATTTGCCTATTTTTAGCTTGACCATTAATTGCCCAATTTGTATAAACTATCACTATTAAGTTTTCCCGGAATCATAAAGATTTATCGAATTTCGTTACTAATCGAATTAACTACGCTTAAAAACTCAAGATATAAAGGAAGTGTCCGTTCCGATTCTGTAAAATTTGAGCACGAAATTCGAGGATCTCAGCTATCATACTCGTCAAACTTGGTCACCTCGGTTTGGTTGAACTCATAACTTCTACAAATATTGAACACTTTTTATGACCTTCGAAAGATATTTGAATTTAAGTTGTAAAATTTAGCTTTTGACCTTAAGTTTAACAAAAGCTGGAGTCCTCTTTTTATAAAAATTAGAAATAGCCCACCTCTAAACCTTATTAAACCAAATGAGAATTACTTTCAAAAAAAATTTTAAGACCCAACATACACATTTTCATCTCATTGTTTTTTTTATTTTTTAAACAGAAGTAGATAAGAAAAAGATGCATTACAAAATATTGCATTTATTTATATTCTACCAACTGTTGCTACTGAAAAATTCTGGAGCTATTGTAACAAAAGAACATATAGGTGAGTGCATTTCGAAAATACTCTATATAATGCGGGTCCAATGAACATTTTTTGTCGATCATTTTCATCCAGAAAATATGCAGCCAAAGTATTTTTTTCGCTCGAAAATATAAATATAAAAAAAATTATTTTGTTCAATGTCTAAGAGAAGAAATTTAATTAAGTTTCAGATTTATGGCAGATATATTAAAAACACTAGAATTAACTTTCGAAAACTTTTTAAACTTCGCGCTGAAACGTTCAGCAGAATTTGGCCACTTAAAAGTTTTAAATTATTTCCTATGCCTGGCATGTCATTCAATATATTGTTTTCTGGATACATACATACACACATACATATATACATATATATATATTTAAGTTTTTAATTATATTCCTTATTAACTGCTAATGAAAATAATTAATGAAACTGGGTTCAGAATTGAAAAGCAATAAAATATTAAATCAAAAAAATTACCCTTTTCAATTCTATTAAAGCAAAAAAGTGGTTGGTTACAATTTATAATTAAGATATTATTAGATTCTTCTGACTTAATCTTATTACATGATCTTGTAGATTTACTTGAATTAACGGATAATGACGAGTTTCACTGGAGTAGAAAAGCAAACGGTGCTACGGATGCTGCCACTGACCATAGTAATCAACAACCAAACACCACTCATCACAGTTTGAGCAAAAGGCAAGCATTAGCTGGCGGAGAACTACAAGTGAGTTTTGATTTTAATATAATAAACAGCAAATTACGAGTCGCAGAAGCGGTACTAAAATAACACAGTTCTGCAAAAACAAAATAGTTTTCGACTCCTTTGAATGTAGATGAATATGGAAGGATTGCATAATTAAAATCTGTTCTTAGTTTTTTTCTATTGCGTACGGATTTTCATTAATGGGCGTAGTAAATATTACCGCCTTCTAGGGTAGCTACACTAAGCCTCAAGAATAGATCATGCGATCTCGATAAACAAAACCTACAAAAAAGTGGTTTTCCGTATGCACAACAGTTTTGGAGTTATTCGGAAAAAGTGACGATTTTTTTTATTCAAAGTAAATTTTTTTTAAATTTATATATTGCAAATGAAATAATAAGCCATATACCACGCAAAAATATTGGCTGCCGAAAATATGGTGTGCAAGTAGCTCAAGATTTTTAAGAGGTTAGCTTAAAGAATGTCATAAGACCATGTCATTCTTGCCGCCAATGGTATTAAGTAAACTATATGACGTCAATAAGGAAACTTTTAAGAAAGGCTAAGAATAAAATCATATATCCAAACATTTCATCTGTCTGACGACAAGAATTTCGAAGTAATGATGATTACCGCCAGTCCCTCGTAGCAGAGACGAATTGGTATAAGGTATTATTTCTCTACGATACCAAATCTAGTTGCTGTTCTATATGTGTCTCGCCATCTTTATGTAAAAGTCGATTCTGTTCGAGACTTAGGACTCTTAACTTCTCGCATCTAAAAACATTTTTCTCACTTATTTCTCAATAACTTGGAAACTGTCAAGAACAGAGAAAACTATATTTTTTGGTATTTCGTTTATCGAAATTAGATGAGCTGCTCTCGATTTATGGTGCTTTAAACTAGTGTAACCTATTGACAATATTTGCCGCGCCTTTTGAAAAATCTCTACTTGAGAACAGATACTTATTTAGCGCTTCAAATACTTCCATTCATCTGATTTTATTTATAGTAAGATTTCACTGCAGGACAGTGTACTTAAGACTAATTTAATTCAATTCGGTGTTGTCATAATAAATAATTTTAATTGACAGTCTTTTGTCTCAATTTTTTTGTAAAATACATATACTCTCCCAACGCTACTGAATTCCATGAAAATACTAATGTCAATTGTCAGCAGCTATTGTCAACAGTTTTTATTCTTAACCCGTTAAAACCAATTAGAGACTATTTTTCTTTATGTTCGATCCCTGTAATGCCGAGAATATTTGTTATTTTTCTCAACCATGTGCGCGAACGTTTTCTGGCGTCGTGAATTTAGTCCATGGATAGCTATCTGAATCTATTTAACCTAAGTTTTGCATATCTCCTATTACATACCGGTATCCTGCGCATTTCAAATAATCATAAGCAATTGTGTTTTAATCTCACTTTAAGGATAAATAACTCTATTGGGCTTATTAAAACTCAGTTTGCTTAAACCAGAAAAGGACTCAGATTTCGTCCCACAGGCTAATTAGCTGTGATTTATGCAAGTTATTTGAAAAATGATTTGTCTCTTCTTAGTGAAGAAAACATCATTCCGGAGCAAGACATAGTACTACTGAGCAAGTCCATAGAATTGTCACCGTTATTATATCGGCATTTGAAAGTAAGCAATTGTTGTTCAGCTTTATTTATTTGCATTTCCCAGGCGTTTGATAAAGTCTGGCATGATGGTTTACGTACAAAAATAACTCAAGTTCTAACTGAAAACACCCACAAGCTTCTGAAGAGCTATTTGGCAAATATAACGTTTAGAGTTAGTTCAAAGGATTAGTTATCTGAAAAATCTCTGCAAGATTCCCTTAAGGTAGTATACTAGGGCCACTATTATATATCATATATACAGCGGATTTGCTAACAAGCCCATATACATGCACGTCAACGTTTGCAACGGCAATGCATTTATAAGTGTTAGCCACGGATCCGAAACTTGCATCCCAACAACTTTAGTCTCATAAAGGTAAATCCATCGAAATGTGTTAATGTAACGTTTTTCCTCAGAAGAAAAAAATTGTCCTCCTATAACACTAACATATACCACTAAACCAGCGTAAACCCACGTTAAATATTTTAATTATTTTTTGTTTATATAAATTAGCGGGCCAGCCTTATAACGTCAAGTAACATCAGGACATGCTTGCTTATATCTAAAAATATATACACGCTAAACATAATATATTGATTGATTAGTTGACTTCTTCTTTTCTTTTTCTTTTAATCATCCTCATTATTTGATCACCTGATTCTATATTGTCTATTCTAAATATGTACATAGATAGACATCTAACTAGGTCCCGCCATATTGAGACAAAACTTGCGGCCTTAGAACAAATTAACAACACTGGTTAATAAGTCCTTTTATACAAATCCGTTATAAAGCCAATATGGTGGTTATGTTTCATTTAACTGTGGGGTACTGCTTGCGCATCAAACATCCAGAAGTTACAAAGAAAAAAGTCTAGGATTTTACAACTTATCGCATGCGCCCTCTGGTATATCAGAAATGAAAATAACCATAGAGATCTAGAAATTCCTACTAACCAGGAAGATGCAAAAACATACTCGTCCAAATACGTAAACAAACTAGTGGTCCACACCAACACTCTTTTACGAAATTTATTACAATCTGACGGGCACATGAGATACTAGTTTCGCTACACAGGTCGGCTGGAAGTCTTTGAAGAAGCTTTTCTGTTTATTTTAATGAACTGGTTGTTTGTGAGAGTATTTACACCGCCAAAACAATGGCATAAATTAAACGTAGTTTGTGTGGGAACTACTATCCTATATACTGGTACATACTCGACTATATTCATAGAATATATAACAATATCCATAATAGCCACCATTAAGCGTTAAACGGGAAGTTAGAGAAAATGGTGAGGCTATAAAAAATTTATTGAAACAGATGGATGTCGGACATGAATCCCTTCCCAGACAGATCCATAATAACCTCTTCTTTGTACAAAGAAAAAAAAGGAAAGCGCTAATAATTAAATTATAAATTGAGTCAGAAGGTGTTGAAAACTTCGCTATGTTCAGTACAACGAGTTAAACAAAATAAATGTGTTTAAGAAGGATTCTTGACTTAATGTAATGTGGGTAAGGGCGGTTTTTCATATCATGGCACTATTCACCTCATTAAAGAAGACATACCCAAAAAAGTATAAAAAAATCCTGGTAACGTTTCCTACTGCTCAAGAGGACTCATCTCAATTCTTGTGTTTTCAGCCTATTATCAATTTGTGTGTATCTTATTCAAACAGGACTTCTTTATTGCAAAAAGTTTGACTAATAAAAACTGCCGTTACTCAATCCTGCTTCAACACGAATTCGGGCTTAAAACGTTGTATTAATGCGAACACTTTTTTAATTAACTTTTTATCTTTGTGCTATCTGCATTTTTCTTATTGTTCATACACTTTTTCATATTTCAGACCAACCGTGCGTTTGGTGCATGTCGCACTCCTGGTGGCGAGGAAGGTACCTGTCGTCATGTTATTTACTGCCGTTTGCCGGAATTGAAGGATGATATTTGGCGATTAGTATCACATTTGTGCGTTATTCAAGGAAGGTAATATCACTACTTATGTATGTAGGTGTTTAATCTTTTATTTACTAAAATCAAACTTGGAATTAATCTGGGTTAACACTACATTTTCCAAATGTTTTTCTAAACTACTTCAACTTTTTATGTTTTAAATTTATTGAAAATATTTCTAGCACCATTGGCATTTGTTGTCCAACGCGGGTAATTGGTCGTTTGGGTCCACAAATTATAACCGATGTCAATAATATTGATTTAGAAGAACCACGAATCATTAATCGCCCCGAACAACGAGGCTGTGGTATTACAACTAAACAATTTCCACGTGTTAGTGGCGGCCGCCCCGCTGAACCCGATGAGTGGCCTTGGATGGCGGCATTTATACGGCCTGGAATACCCTTTGTTTGGTGTGGCGGTGCACTAGTCACCGATCGTCATGTCTTAACGGCTGCTCATTGTCTCTATAAGATTAAAAAGGAAGAAATGTTTGTACGTTTGGGTGAATACAATACTTTGCTGTTGAATGAAACTCGAGCTAGAGATTTTCGCATAGGAAATATGGTAACCCATATTGACTACGATCCATTAACATTTGAAAATGACATTGGTTTGGTGAGAGTAGAGAGACCAACAATATTTAACACTTATATATGGCCGGTCTGTATGCCACCCATTGGTGAAACATGGGAGGGTAAAATGGCCATAGTAACAGGTTGGGGTAGTCAGATATTTGGTGGGCCACATTCGGATATCCTGATGGAGGTAAGAGCGAAAAAAATTGTTTTATAATAATTTAAATGTTTTATTTTTAACACATACGATTTTAAGTGCATTAGCTTTTGTAACATCTGCCATAAAATTTCTATATTAACGAATACCCCGTTTTGCGCCGTTCATTGTGATCGAAAACATCCGAGGCATAGTTTACATGAAAAAAATACTATTTAAAACAAGTTAGAGAGCTACATATATTCGGCTATGCCGAATCTTATATACCGAGACGGGTTTTTTTAATTACGACTTTTTTCTCTGAACGCTAATTTTTTGATAAATTCTGGATTTTTAGTGAATTGTAGATAATAGCGGAATTGGATTTAAGTAAAATAATATATTGATAAAATTTAGAGTTTTAGCTAACCTTTGGCTAAATTTTTGTCGGTAAATTTCAAAAAATAGCGAAGTTTATTTTTGGTTACTTGATTGTGAAAATTAGATTTTTTGTGAGATATAGATAGGTCTTTTGGACCTTTGATTTTGTTAAAATTGCTACGTTTTATATAAAATATTCTTTGCAAATGTTTGGCATAGCTGCAAAATTTTGGTGAAATTAAAATTTTAGTTTTGAAATTCGAAAATTCGGTGAATTTTGGTTTTTGTTGTATTTTTGCAGTTATTTTGTTTTTTTCCAGTTTTTTTATTTTATGGTGAATTTTCGAACCTCTGTGAATTTACAATTTTGCCACATTTTGAATTTTTTTGTAATTTTTTGGTGCAACTTCGTTTATTTTTGGAACTTTGCTTTATTGCAAAACTTTGTTATTTAGCTAATTAAAATTTTTAGATTACAATTTGGTTTTGTGAATAATTTTTCAGTTCAGTTAATATATTTTAAATTTGATTGTGAATTTTTTATTTTTTTTTAAGTTCCAATATATGGTGAAATTAGATTTTCTTGTATAATTGTGTAAAATATATTTTATTTTGACTTTTTCATAAAATATAGTATTTTTTTTAATTTTCGGTTTCGGTTATTGATATTAAAAATTTTTGTTAAATTAAATAAAGCATTTGTGAAGTTCCAAAATTTGGTGAACTTTGATTTTATGTGGTATTTTTTTGGTAAAATTTAGGTTATTTTTTTTATTAAATTTTGATTTTTTCGCACTTAAATTTCTGTATTCCAGTTTTTCGATGTTATGGTATTTTTTCGATTTTTTTGGTAAATTTAAAATTTCAGCAAAATTATGAAATTTTGAAAATTATTTTGTGCAGTTTTGGTTTCTTTATAATCTCTTTTTGGGTGAATTTCGAATTTTGGCGAATTTCCAATTATGCTGAAATTTAGGATTTTTTTTAACAATAATTTAGATTTTTGGTCGAATTTAAAATTTTTATGATTTTTATTTATTTATTGTTTTTTGGTAATTTTTGAATTTTGGTGAGATCCCTAATTATGGTAAAATTTCCTAATTTTTTAGTCTAATTTTTAGATATTTTGGAGAATTATTTTTTTTGTGAATTCCTTGGTTGTGGTTAAATTAGATTTGTTATAATACCCATCGGTTTTGTTAAAATTTAGTCGTTTTACATAATATTTTAATTTTGGTGAAATTACAAAATTATGCTGAAATTTAAAGTTTTATGTTGAAAATGTTGGTTTTTTATCGAATTTTAATTTTTCGGCAATTACAAATTTTTTCTGTTTTTCGATTTTATGGTACATTTTTCAATTTGTAGTAAAAATTTAAAATTTTAGCAGACCGAGAAGGGTTCGTTTATTAAAAATAATTTTCCAAAATTGTTCCTGGAAAAAATTTTGTGAAAACCAAAAACCTGGCGCAAAGCAGAACTTGTATATAAAACTTGTGTATAAAAAAACTCTATCGGGTATTATTGAACAAGAAAAGTATGCAAGTTATATATGGTTCCAAGTCATGGAAATCGCAGCAAAATGGACTCGAAGTTATTTGTCTTTATACAACTTCGTTCATTTTTTCATTTCAATCATAACAAACTACTTGACGTTGCATCGAAACTATAAAAGCGAACATATGTATCCATAGAATTTTGAATTAGTACTTTGTATTTTATTTTATCGTATGCATTTTGAATTAGAACAATTTGAGATTGATTCAAAAATTATTTTAGGAATCAATAGAATTCATCACATCATTCAAAAATGATCGTTTTGAAACAAATTGGTTTACATTACATTTGGTGCGTTAACAATATAGGGCCACCATACATAGTTTTGTATCATTTAATTTAATTCTGCTTTATTATGAATTTCTTCAATAAGGTTAACTTGCCAGTTTGGAAATATGATGACTGCCGTGATGTTACAGTTGAACGTGTGCCTGAGACCATGTTGTGTGCTGGTTATCCTGAAGGCGGCCAAGACTCGTGTCAAGGAGATAGTGGTGGCCCACTTCTGCTGCAGTTACCCAACAGACGTTGGGTTACAATTGGTATTGTATCATGGGGAATACGTTGTGGTGAGCCCAACCGCCCGGGCATGTACACACGTGTTGATAAGTACTTGCACTGGATTATTGAAAACTCCGATATTTAATAAGAACATAAAATTATCACTATTACTTCATTTATTTATTTGAATTTCAATAAAATTGAAAAAACATACAAAAAGCACTGGTTTGAAGGAAACTAAAAGTATATAAGATACGCGCGTATAATGCCTAACATTATAACTAGAAATGTTTTGTATTTTAAACTAATCCTATTGTTGCAGGTGTTGCTCCTTCTTCTCCTGGTGCATTTCATCAAATGCAATTTTGAATACATCATCATAGACTGAGGCAAAGTGAACTTCTATATCATTTGTTATGAAGGCGGGTAATTCGGCCCAGTCCTTACGATTTTCTTCGGGAATTATAATGCAAGTAATGCCACTACGTTTAGCCTAAGGAAGAAATAGCAAAATAAAAAATATAATATTGTGGCATAAATATACATATGTACTCGTATATCAAACTTACTGCAATAGTTTTTTCCTTGATGCCACCTACAGGCAAGACTTTGCCTTTTAGTGATACCTCACCGGTCATAGCAATATTTTGCCTAATAGGTGTGTTGATTGCTAAAGACATAAGAGCAGTTACAATTGTAACACCTGCACTGGGCCCGTCCTTTGGGGTAGCACCTTCAGGAACATGTAAATGAATGTTACTGTAATATAAAAAAAATTTAACGAAGTTTACATGAAAGACTTGTTTAAGGTTTTACCTTTTCTCCAGAAAATTATTCTTCTCATCTATGCGACGCATGAAATTACGTGCTACTGTTAAAGCTATTTGTGCAGATTCCTTCATAACATCACCCAAATTGCCCGTTATATTTATTGAACCACTTGCATTTTCATCTTTTGCAGGTATCGTGCTATTTCGCTTTTCTGTTTCTACATACAAAGCAGAGCCGCCCATAGCTGTCCATGCTAAGCCCATCACAACACCCGGAGGAGTTTGCACGTACATACGATCCGAAGAGAAAACATGTTTGCCTAAGTATGAAGTGAGATTTTCATTGCTGACATCATGATGATCACCCTCGTTTTTGACAATTTTAAAGGCAACTTTTCGTATGACTTTTTCTATTTGTTTTTGAAGGTTGCGTACTCCTGATTCACGACAATAACTGCGTATAAGAGTATTCAATGCTTCGTCGTTTATGTTAGTGTGTTTTTCTTCTAAACCACAATCTCGCATAGCTTGTGGTATAAGATATTGACGGGCAATCGCAACTTTCTCTTCAGCCACATAACCAGACATTTCGATTAGTTCCATACGATCACGCAAAGGTTCAGGTATTGTGTCAATCACATTTGCGGTACAAATAAATAAAACACGAGATAAATCTACTGGCACATCTAAATAATGATCTAGGAAGTTGGCATTCTGTTCGGGATCTAAAAGTTCTAACAAGGCCGAGCTAGGATCACCTTGATATCCTCTGTAAAACATTCATATATTATTGGCAATTTATAACAAACAAAAAAATAACGAGCACTTACTTGCCAATTTTGTCAACTTCATCTATAAGAACTAAAGGATTTTCAGTTTTTGTTTTCTTCAAACATTGTATTAATTTCCCCGGCATAGCTCCCACATAAGTACGTCTATGTCCTTTAATTTCTGCCACATCTGTCATGCCACCCACACTAAAACGGAAATATTCTCTATTCAAAGCACGAGCAATAGAACGAGCTAAGAAAATTGTATAAAATAAGATTACATACATTCTCTCCAATGTTTTTTGTTGTTGTTTGCTTACCGATACTAGTTTTACCCACACCAGGTGGTCCATGGAAACATAAGATTTTTCCCTGAGTTGATCCCTTCAATTGGCTAATGGCTATAAATTCTAAAATTCTCTTTTTTATATCTTCCATGCCGTAATGATCATGATCTAGAATTTCACTAGCTTGTTCTAGGCTTAAATTTTCCTGGCTGGTTACACCCCACGGTAAAGAGGTGAGCCAATCCAAATAGTTACGTGTGACATTAAACTCTGAACTATGACTTTCCAAAAAGTTTAGTTTGTTTAATTCTTCATCGATAACAGTCATTACGTTTTCGGGCACTGTTTTTTCTTTTAGCTTCTCACGATATTTTTCGCCGATAGCATCCTTATCATCCTTCTCAATTCCCAGCTCCTTTTTTATCGCTTTAAGTTGTTCATGCAAAATGTACTTACGATGCTGCTGCTTCACTTTCTCTTCAACTTCGCGGCCAATTTTCTGTTGCAATTTCGAAAGTTCAAGTTCTTTTTTCAAAATTCCCAAGGCCAAGAGTAGACGTTTCGGTATCTGTAAGAATATAGTCAAGAAAGAACATGTTGACATAGTAATGTTCTATAATCTAGTATTTTTGTTACAAAAATATTTTAGTTTAGTTGTGACTATCGGTTGGAGACTAAAACATTTGCACACACATGGCAGTTAATTTAATCCCTCTTTATTTAATATAAAACAGTATATATCCAAATATGTGTATGTATGGTCATAGATAAGAATAAATAAAAGAATGGATACTGCATCCAAACATGTAAGTATGTACGTAAATGTTTTGAAAAATGAAAAATTAAATAAAACAAGGGAGCTATATTCGGCTGTGCCAAATCTAATATACTCTTCAATCGCAAAGGAATTTATGCGATTTTTAATTTTCCCCTCCGGTTTTAGTCGTCTAATTTTACATTTAAATAAGCATTTTCGATCGGTTAATAGATGAAATGTTTTTTTACGATTTCGGCTCTTTTTCTAATATCTTCATACAATATTAATTTTTAGCAAATATTGGTGAAATTAAAAATTTAGATTTGAAATTTGGTAAATTTTGGTTTCTGTAGTATTTCTGCAACTTTTATGGTTTAATCCATTCATTCGGTTTTATGGCGAATTTAAAATATTGCAAAATTTTAATTTTCTCGTAATATTTGGGCGCTATTTCGCTTTTCTTTGGTTTCGTGAAGAATTTTTAAATGGCTGAAACTTAGTTTTTTTCGTTTTTCAGATTTTCGGTAAAATATTTAATTTTTATGATTTTTAAATTTTTGGTAAATTCTTAAATTTGAAAATTATAATATATTTTAACGTTTTCGTAAAATATTATTTTTTTACTCTCGGCTTTATGGTGATTTTTTCAATTGCGACATTTTGGTCAAATTAAGGTTTTTGTGTTGAAATTCCAAAACTTGGTGAATTTTTGTTTTAGACTTTTTAGCAATCATTTTTTAAATGTAATTTTTCAATTTAAGACATTCATATTTTAAAATATTTGGTGAATTTAAAATATTGTCAAATTTTGTATTTATTTGGTTCATTTTCCAAATATTCTTACATCGAAAATTAAATTTAGTAGTCAAAATAATCCTTAATAGTTTTCTTCAGTTCAAATATTACTTACATTCATTTCCTCCATAATTTTTTGTAAATCTTCTGGTTCGGCAGCTGATAGAGATGCACCTAAATCACACAAGTAGACAGGATTGTCCACGACACGTTGATTTTGATGTAACATTTGTTGTAAACTCTCTCTAGTAAGCAAATAAAATCAAATGCAAGAAATAAATACTTTGTATAACTGAAAAAAAAACATAGAATATCTAATACCTGTACAAAGGATTCATAGTGATAATATCACGTATAGTCTTAATAACTTCCTGAGTTAAAGCCTTAACTTCTTCAGTTTGCTTAAAATTTTCATGTTGAACATTAATAACTTCAACCATTAATACGGGGATTGGTGGCGGAATTTTTGTATCTGTGGAAGCATCAGCAGCTCTATTACCTTCAGAATCTGTAGAGCTTTTTGCATCTGTAGCTGGAATATGATCGGAGGCGCCAGTTATATCTGTTTTTACGGCATTAGGCATTGGTTGTGGCACTTCCCTTTTTTGAATACGTCCTGGTCTTGATTTTCTTGCCATCTTTCGACGTTCAGTATCTGTTGACGTGACAGCAGATAAACCCGTTTGGGCTTTTTCATCGGCTGGTATTTGCAATTTCATATTAAATAGTGGATAATGTATTGTTGTGGTTTTTTCTGGATTATGAGTTATTCGAAATACATATACACATGCGGTATTTGGACAAGAGAATATATAGGAAATATATATGTAAATATGTAGAAAAATAAATCAACCTATTGTAACTAAATTATTAGTTAGAATGAAACAATTTTACTTAAAAGATTAACTTAAATAACCATGACTACGAGAATATGCGGACATTTTATAAATGACCAACTTTCTCTATTTTTAATACAACTAGTAAAGATGTAATTTAAAATGTATATATTCGTAGACTAAATTACTGGGAATAAAGATAACTATAAATATAGTCTAGAATATCAAATGCGGTGGCATTTATTCGAGTTAGAACATTTTCTCGATACCCAAGCAAAAATAAAAGAGATCAATCGAGCCAGTTAATCGATTCTGAGTTAAATGGTTAATTAAAACAGATAACGCAATTATTAAAATCCATTGTTACAAAACTTGAGAATTTATCTGTATTTTGTTCCGTAAAGAAACATTTTCGTAACCTAATGTATTAGAGATACAAATTCGAATAATGATTATCTTTTCGAATCGAATTACGTAGTTACCCTTGGTGATCTCTTATTCACTTATTTATTAAAGAGAATTAAGCCAATATTGGTTTTATAGCAATATGAAGTTAAAAAACAAATAAATAAAATATTTAAATACCTTTTGGTGGGACAAGTTCTTCCAAGATTTGTCCAGTTATTTGAATACGCCTGTGAGCTACTACAACCATCCTCAACTTATCGCCAAGATCCTGTAATTCTAGTATTTGTGCAAATGTCCCAACCTTATAAACATCGTCCAGTCTTTCGACAATTTCTGCTTCATTGTCGTTGTCTTTTTTCATAAAAACACCAACGTACGGTTGATTCAATTTAACTTTTCGTCTTATTAAATCAATAAGCAAAGGATTGGAGACCTTTTTTAAATTAGAATAAAAGTTAAAATAATAAAAAAATCAATTGCAAAGTTAGCGACATTCGTAACATAAAATACCTCTAAAATTTTCATAAATCTTGGAAAAACTGGATTGCGTTTTGTGGCCAAAAGAGGCACGTGAGGCCATACTTCGGGCACAGCAACTGTTGCCGGTAGTTGGGGATCTTTGTTAATGATGAAATCTTGTTGATCTTGGTCCAGCAACTCTTCTTCATCTTTTTCACTCCGGCTACTGCAAAATGTTCTCGAACATACCCTTATCATTAAAGCAGCCTTCAGATGTTGTTGCCTTTCTAGTTGTGTATTAAAATGTTTAACAATCAATGGCCGATGTGATCTTTGGTTCACCGCCACCAACTGTGTAATGTTACGGGCCAGAAAATGTTTTTGTCTTGTAGCTAAACGAGTTAACATTTTTACCAAATCTCTTGATTTTCAGTGTTTAACAAATAGTTTTAAGTGTGTTTAAACTTTTGTTCTTTTTTCGGAGTTTCACTTAACACGGCTAAAATCACTATTAAAAATTATAAAAATTAAGATATATTATTAGCTGTCAACAATCAATTCTAGAACTGCCAGATATGTAACACATGTGAGAAACATATGTTCAGAGTATTGCCAGAACGAAAGTTGTATGACAACGAAACAGTATTTATTGAATTTAGAACACTAAATCCATATTAACGAGGACAACAATCATTTGTTTCGGTAACCGTTTATCTACTCGGCATTTAATTTTTACATGGCGTCTTGACTAGCAATATATCTGTTATACTACATTTACACCTGCGCAAAATCTAGTAGATTTCAGCTCAAATCTCGAAGAAAATATCTGCCGTTTACACCACAGCTTTTTGACGTATTATTGGATTTTATTTTCATAACAAAAACAGCTCACTGAAGAAAGAATAAAAAATTGGCTCTAAACTTAATTAAATTCGTACTACAATTGTTTTTATACACATATATACAAATGTAATATTACTTACACTTTATTTATTATTGTTTTATCCATTTTTAAACCACTTATTTTAAACTTTTATTATTTTTTAATGTTGCTGCAAATATTTTGTTTCACCGCGCTTTTTTTTTGTTACAAATGTCAAAATTTTCTTGTTCAGCGCTGTATATTTCAGTACATTAGCAAAAAATACATAGTTGCATCATTGAGAGATTTTGCCAAAATCTAGTTCGTAAGTAGATTTTGTTTTGTATGGGTAATCTGGTAGAAATGAACTAGATTTCGCTCAAAATCTCATAAGTACCAGATTTTGCGTAGGTGTAAATCACAATTTACTCACATTTTTCTATCCCGCTCATAATATTTTTTGAATTTTTTAATTTAATGTAATTTTTTTTAGTCATGTCACTAAAATTATCAAATGATGTTGAGTGGAAGGAAATGTGAACGGAAAAACGAAACAGTTGTTGTATACAGATGTTTGTATTAGATTTATTAACATGAAAAAGTGTACATAAGATTCCGTTTTTAACAAAATCCTGGAGAGAACATTTTAAAAATCTCTTGCCGTATTTAAAAATATGATAATAAATTCTTAAATTGAAAATAAATCTAACTCGACGTGAATTGGATGAGGTACAGCCACTTAAATTTTCCATACAGTAGTTTAGGAGGGAGTGCGCCAAATTTGATTATATTTTCATTGGCAAATACGATTAGCATGTTACGTGTCCCTTTGTGGCGCTGCATCTGCGATGCCAGCTAGCTCACTCGCCTAGTCAGGGTAGGTCCCAACCCACAGCTGCAGCCCTGAGACAAGCACAAAAAAAAAAGAAAGTAAAAAAAAACACTAAAACAAACTGCTACAAACGGAGAAACACATATCGAGGGAGAACGGGATGGAAATGTTCCCCACTTTGCCCACCCAACCTTGGACACCGCATCCTTAACTTTAATAGTGTCCCATAAATTCACACACACTTGCTTCAACACTTACCTCACATCCAACCTTACCCTTATACAAATAATTAGCACGAACACATATTTATAGTGGCTAAACAATTATAAGAATTACATATTTATTTAGTAATACAAGCTTAAACTAACAAAAATCAAATGAACCGTTAAACACTAAATATCGATAATAAAAATAAATATACAAATTAAGATGTTTTTATAAACTAAAAAAAAAATGCCTAAATAAAAAAAATGTCACAAAGAAAATCCGCTAACCGGAACGCATTTATGCCTACACACAAATTTTTCAATTTCTTTTAGTAGGCCTTTAGGGAAGAAACCTACACAAAATAAAACACTACAGGAAACACTATTTAGTTTGCTACCGTTTTTTTTTCTACCTAAAGGAGCTCGCTTAGGTGTTTGGCAACACTTAGTTTAAATTTGGTTTTTTCTTGTTTGATTTAGTTATTCCCTTGTTGTATTATCCTTGTTGAATTTCTCCTCCCTAAACAGCACTCAAAGGCTCATACTTCCTTTTACAAAAAAATGCGTACTATTTCTTTCTCCTCTTTTTTAATTTAGGCACTAACAAAAAAAAAAACTAACTTAATGTATTATTAAAATAGACTACAACTACTTAACACTAATTGTCTACTTATGCTTATATATATTAGAAAAAAAACAAAATGACTTAATTCAAAAAAAATAATAATTTCTAAAAAAAATCTATTAAGAAATTGTTTCTAAGTGGCTTTTTTTTCTTTTTGTTGGTTTTTCTAAAAAAAATAAATTATGATGGCTGACTTGCCTTTGCTGCGTATAACGGGCTTCACCCCAAGCCAATGTCTTGCGGCTTGAGCAAAAAAATAAAAGATTGCTGTTATTTCTATAAAAAAAATAACTTGTGTTACCTACTATATTTCGCTTTTATATTCTTATTTTCTTTCTAGTGGTACTTACAGGAACAGCCAGGAACTTTTGAAAACTAGACCCCAGGCAGTTTGCCGTGACCTTACCGGGTTTTGAAAACTTAGAAGATGTAAAAATCTTTGTGTACTGTGTTTTGTTTGAATTATTTGTTTTTTTGGGTTTTTTAAATAAAAATAGTTTTTTTTCTCTACGGGATTATTTTGTTTGTTTTTTTTTTCTTTATAAAAGTACAGTTTCACTTTTTATTGGAGTTAAAATAAATTAAACTTTTTGCGTTACTGCAAACCTCCTCTATTCAACGATCACACTAGAATGGCAATATTATATATTTTCACTTCTGCCAATGTTTCTTACGTTTCCATGTCATTTTCCAAATTTGTCGTTATTCCACTTATTTCTCTATACGTCTTTTAGTATTTCCAGTGCTATATTTTTGCTCTTTTTATGAATGAATTTAAAAAGCCTATATTTGTACCACTCTGTTCGATTTAACATTAACGCCCCATTGGCAACGCATCATAAAGTATAATAATCTACTCCTAAAAAATGCACATAAGCAACAACAATACAACTGATTTTACGCACATTTACTACACATCAGACAGACAACCACGTTACACACGAAACTATAAGAGTTTAAAAATAAATATACATTTAATCTAAATCGCACTAAAACTTAAAGACTAATCTAGTAATTAAATAAAGAAAAAATAAATACATAATTATCGAGCCTAGCTTACGTTTGAATGGAAATAAGGGCAATAAGCGGTCAGGTTTGTTGTACTTGTATTAAGGGTTAGTACGTACATACAATAATATATTACCAAGTAAATATATTTTTGCTTTATAGAATGTGAAGACCATTTTACTTATACTTTCATCTTATGGATGCTTGAAAAACAATTTTATAAATAATAAAAAAAAATTGTCTTTCGACCCCGAAGATGACGACAATTTTTTTGGACGGCGGTGTTACGAAATAATAGGAGGCGTATAAGATAAATGATTTGGTTTATTTGAATAAAATTATCTGGTGTGCTGTTTTATTTTCGCATGGACTTCTCCACACGCAACAAAACTCCGGGGCTACTTAGTATACGCCAGTAGGACCGGTGTGCGGTTATGTAAAGACAATTTGCTTCCAAACGTGGGGAACTCCCATGACCCTGTTGAGTCTCAAGCCGGGCTATTACGGTAAGTATATTTTTAGCTTACCATTAAATCGATCAAGTTTATTTATACCTACATATATGCATATTCTTTTCCTACGACTCTTTTTTGTTTACTTTTTTTTTTTTCTAGTTTACATTTCGGGTTAGTTAGAACTTAGTATATTCGTACCGTTTAGTGTGTTCGTGTATATATTGAATTTTATTTACAGCTTTTGAGCTTTACTTGTATTTATCAACAACGCGTATAAGTACTTATATTTGTAAAATTTCGTGTTTGCATACAATTGCATAAACACACTTACATGTTTAGAAACTAACTTTCTTACTTATATAATGTTTCAGAACAAGATAAAGTGTGTATAAAAAATCAGTTTTTATCGTCTGTAACTCATACAAAAAGCTCATGTTTACTAAAAATTATGTCAATAAAAGTTGCACATCAATACATTACACGAACACGACAGGGTATTAATGATACTAATTAAAGGGTGTATAATTAAAAATATAGGACGCGTACAAACATAAAACTAAGTCTATATTGCACTCTACTTCCTTTATTCCATTTTCATCCCTATATTGCACTAACCCTATATGTCACAGATATTTGTATTGCACTTAAGAGATTTTTAAGTCTTTCGCGTGAAAAATACCAATTGGTTTCCCCTGAAGTGACTCCACTTCGTACATATTATTGCCAATTGGTTTAACTATCCTTCCTTTTAGGTATTTGCGGCAAAATTTGGCGTTTATATTATTTTTGAAATCTGAAAGTGCAAAATTTCTTCTATAAACCTCTTGCCCTGGAATGAAATTTACTACACGGGCCTTTTTGTTATACCTTTTTGCACTTTGTTGGTAGGCATTTGAGAGGTTGCTTTTAATTTTGTCTCTAATTATCTGTAATCTGTCGTTATTTTCTATAGTACCAATTTCATGATCGGATATAGATCGTAGTTTGCGTGCTAGTTTATAGTCAGAACCATTCATAAACATATGGTAACCAAATAGAGAGAAAAAAGGCGTGCATCCAGTAGCTGCATGTACTGAAGTTCGAAGAGCACACTCTATTTCAGGTAAATATAGGTCCCAGTCGCGATGGTCTTTTTCTAAATATGCTCGAATGGCCGCCAATACGGACTGATTGACACGTTCCGCAGCATTCGATTGTGGTGAATACACAGCGGTTTTCATATGCGTAATATTATATGATTCTATCATTTCCTTAAACAGTGTAGACACGAATTGTTGACCATTGTCGCTGTGCAGGGTTTCAGGCACGCCGAACTTCTGGAACACTTCCTGGACGAGAAATTGCACTACATTTTTCGCTATAGCCTCTTTCATGGCTTTTAAAAATACAAATTTGGAGAAATGATCTACGACAATGAAGATGTAGGCGTTACCCATCTTTGACCTAGGATATTTCCCCAGAAAATCCACGTATATTTTCTGAAAAGGCCTTTCGGTGCGAACTTCATTCCCTATAGTCGGCATTGTATGCTGATTAGAAGGCTTGGTTTCTTTACACGTGCGGCAGTTGCGTATATATTGTTGGACCTGTACTGCCATTTTTGGCCAATAATAAAAACGTTTAAGCCTCTCTAAGGTCTTACGAATCCCACCATGTGCAGATATGACGTCTTCGTGTGCCTTTACTATTAAAATATGTGTAATATCTTGTGGTACCCATAATTTCCATATTGAATTTCCTATGTTTTCTAAATTATCATATGTGGTTCTTTTATATATCTTTCCGTCTATCACTTTTAAATCTGGTAATTTGTTCTGGTTCTCTTGAATGTTTTTGGCTAATCCTAAATACTCTTCAGACTCAAAAGCAGTAGTTTCAAAGTCGAAGAAGTCTTCTTCACTAATCTCAGCGACATCAATTGGCATTCGCGAGAGCATATCAGCCACAACATTTTCAGAACCTTTGCGGTGTTCTATGGTGAAATTGTATGCCTGCAGTTGAAGTGACCACCTTGCCAGTCGGCCACTGAGCTCTTTCAATGACATTAGCCACTTCAGGCTGGCGTGGTCGGTGATAACGGTAAATTTCATCATTTCTACGTAAGGCCTGAATCGCTTTACCGCCAACACTGCCGCCAGGCATTCTTTCTCGGTAACTGAGTAGTTTCTTTGGCATGTTGTTAGTTTCTGTGAGTAAAACGCTATCGGGTTTTCCCCTCCAGAATCATTTTTTTGAAATAACACAGCTCCGATTCCGAACTCTGACGCATCACATTGGATGAAAAACGGTCTTGAAAAATCTGCGTGGCGTAGTACAGGCGCTGTAGTAAGGACGTATTTCAACGCTTCAAAAGCTTCGATTGCCTCAGGGGTCATTGTGAACTTTTTACCCTTTTTCAGTGTATCAGTAAGGGGCGCTGAAATTGCGGCAAAATCCTTTATAAACCGCCTGTACCACCCAGCGGTACCTAAAAAGCTCCTCACTTCTCTTGGTGACTTTGGTACAGATATTTTTTGTATAGCAATTATCTTTTCCGGGTCGGTTTTCAACATACCGCCGCCGATTATAAAGCCTAAATACCTTAGTTCCTTAAAGCAAAATTTCGATTTATTTAGTCCTATGGTCAGGTTAGCTTTTTCCAAACAGTCTGCAACTTGCTCCAGGATTCTCATATGCGTGGAAAAGGTGTCAGAGATAATGAGAAGGTCATCCAAATACATAAACACGTTTTGCTTCAATCTTGCCGGTATGACCTTATCCATTAGACGGCATAGACGTTGCGCAGCGTTGCATAGACCAAACGGCATTACGCGAAATTGGTACAGCGGTCGACCTGGAACCGTGAAAGCCGTGTACGGCTTGGCTGTCTCTTCCAATTCTATTTGCCAAAATGCGTACTTCAGGTCGACACTGCTAATATAATGAGTTTGATCTATGCGGCTTAAAATTCCGTCTATGTTTTGTAGTGGATAGGCATCTTTAATAGTCACCGCATTCAGTTTTCTTGCATCTAAACAAAACCTATTCTTTCCGGGTTTGCGAACTACAGTGGTCCTATTTGACCACGGACTATTGCTCTCTTCGATTACTTTTAATTTGAGCATAATATCGAGTTCGGCGTACACGATATCTTGCACCGCCGGTGAGATCGGGTAATGTTTATCTTTTATCGGATTTGTCCCTTCTATTAGTTTTATCTCGTGCTTTTCCAGCTGTGTGCATCCTAACCCTTGTTTCTCGAAAGATGGAAACTTGTTTATAACTTTTTCTAATTGCTTTTGTTGAGCCAAGTCTAATTCGTGCCTCGTAATTTCTTCGGTATCAGTTTCATCATGTATTCGACGTACTACTTCGATGTCTATTTCTGCGGTTGGAAAAATTTCAGTTGCAATTTTGAACGCTTGCCAGAAATCAATTCCTAAGTAAATTTGTTGCTCTAAATCAGGGCATAAGTAGAGTGTCATTTTCTGTTTTTCGCCCTTATATTCGACCATCAATTCGGTTTTACCTAGCACTCTATGACGCTGTCCTGTTGCTGTACTAATGCTGCTAAAAATTCCTTTCATTTCAACTCCTAATTCTTCTAACATCTCCCGACAATTTCTACCTAATAGGCTCACCGAAGCACCTGAGTCTAACAGGCCCTTAAAAGCTTTGCCGTTAAGCAATATTTCGGCATAGGGTCTACGATCTGCTTTATTACGAAAAAGGTTTACTGCAGCTACTACAAGCTTACGCTTACGTTTTCTTTCTATGAAATCATTTCTTATTTGTAATATATATCTACGTTTTTGTGGTTTTAAAGTCGTTGGATTTATGATATTATTCTTAGTTGAATCGGTTTGTATACTTGGCTCCATTTCTTTTTCCATATCTGGCCGGTTTTCTTGCGGATCTGAGTTACGCACTTTACAACTATCGGACCCATTAAAAATTCTTTCTCTAACCATTCTGTAATTTTCTTCTCGTACTTCACAAGGTAAATAATGTCGATATTTAGAAAAATCTGGGTTTACCAAAGAGCTGTTTAAACTTGTTTCGGGGCAACATCGCTGGACCGTGGCTCCCCCGATAATGCCGCGTTCCGCCTCAAGTTTTCCCGAGCTTGCATGCACTTGGGGCAGTTTGGCGTTATTGTATTTGGTCTGCCACATTTATAGCAAAACAGCGATCTTTGCTGTGACAGGCACTCTTTGAACACATGTCCTTCTTGCTGACAATTCCAGCACCTTGCTAAACTGCTTACTGCTGCTACTTCACCAGAAAATTCATTTTCTTCGCCTATATTCACAACTGCCTCACTTACGTATCTTTGTGGTCTAATTGCTTGTTGTGTCGCATTACGATGATCTCTTCGAAAAAAGGTTCTTTCTGCCTCGAGACATTCCATTCTTAAATGCTCTACTGATGTCACGTTCATAGGATACACAATTCTAGCTATGTTCTCTCTTAAGTTTCTTTTGGCAATTTTAATCATCTCTCCTTCGGCTACAGGCATCTCTAATTTAGCCCTAAGTAAGTTGAGACTATGAAAATAGTCATCAATTGATTCTCCTGGCCTTTGTTTTCTTTCGACGAGTTCCTGCATGAGTTCCCAGTTGGATCGAACAGTCTTGTACCTATTTAGTAAAGCTAATCTTAACGTGTTCCAGTCGGTGATCACAGTGGTCTGCAAAAGTGCCCAATACCACTGCTTTACTGTACCAGAAACTAGGAGATGAAAATCTCTCAGTATCTCTTGCCATGGGATCTGGTACTGCCTTTGCATGTGTTCCAGGCGAAACACAAAATCTTCCACTGACAATTGATCTCGACCAAGACTACCGTTGAACTCTATGCCGAATTTGTCTACTCTAATTCTCCATGCCTCATGATTTTGATTTGGGACTGGAGGTGGACAATCAAACCTATTATGTTGGCTAAAATGTACATGTCTGCTGTCATTTTGGGCTGTAGACCTATTACCTTGCTCACTATATCTATTGGTATCTCGTACGGTTAAGTTGCGGACTGTCTCTGCTAATTGGCTTACACTTTCGTGAACTTTCACTAACTCGCGGTTAATTTTTTCATTAATAATATCATTAATAGACTGATCTATATTCGCCTTCATAACATCGACGCTTTCCATAACCATTGACCTCATGGCTGGAGATATTTCCTCGCGGTTAGAGTTACTACGCGGGTAATAATTTCGATGAGATTTCTCTTTCGGAATAGCACCTTTGTTTCCTGTTTCGACATTTATTGTCTCAGAAATATCAGTTATTTGTGGTGGTCTAGTTGCCATCCTGACAGACTGATTATCTCTACTATATTTTTCTTTGATCTGAGGGGACGAACGATTTAAATCAAAAGATAAATTTCTCTCCCTATGTCTTTTAAGCCTGTCTGATTTTCTACGAGCGTTATTTTCCGAAATCTCGTGTGATTCGGCCATGCACAGAAAAAAAATATGTATATAGAAGAAAAGTGTATTACCCTTTTATATTAAAAAACGAACAAACCAATATAACCAACTTCACCAGCTAAAAAAAATGATTAATATAAATAAAAAAAAAATCACACCATACACTAATATTTCTTACACACGTATCTTACTACTAAACTAATAATATAATTATAAATAGATTAACATGCAGTATTGTAATTCACTAACTTTATATATATTTTTTTTTAGTTTATACCCACTAGTTAACGTAGAAAACATAAAACCTCTAAATAAATTATTCTATATATATAAAACGGCTCCAATTTCTATAATATCAACATAAAACATAAAAACTACTTACTACAACAAAATATATAACCAATTAAAAAAAACAATTTTTTTTTTCCACCAATTATTTTTTTATAAAAAAAAACCATTCAATTTTGTTTTGACTCAAACTAACACTTTTAATTATTTTCAAATTCTAAAGGGTTTGGTTGTTTCGATGTGAAGATCGTTGTTGTGTGTGAAAAAAAAAAATTCTGTAGTGCCACTTGATGGCCTCTCAATGTGTTTCACCTAAGCAAGTTTACAAAAAAAAATGTATTCCGCAAGAGTAATTGCAAAACCTAGACATTAAAATCCTCTGCAGTACTTCAGACCTCCGAATAATGTGTCAGAGCGGCTACCGCAGCTTCATTAACGATCCGATGCAATCTCATAGCGGTTTCACGCTACCCGCGATACTACAGGCCTCCGCAAAGCAAAAGCGGAGCGGCTATCACAAGGTATCGCAGCTAAATGTGAGAAGTTAGATAGTCAAAATACTACAGACCTCAGATTCTTATTAAGAGCGGTTATTTTGATTTTCTTACTTCACTCATTTAAGCTTGGTTTAACTCCAATTTATTTAAATTTATATCTACACCTGCCAGATGGGATGTCTTTTCTCAGCTCCCATGCTATTGGTCAAAGATATCTCCTGTATGATGTTGATGATGAAAGCATTTTGCATTTGTCACTCTTTTGAAACTGCACAACAAATATCTTAGCATAGCTAGGTTTTGTGGCCTATAGGTGGATACCCTATAAGTTAGCATATCTCAAAAGTTTAACATTCGCAAGTTCTACCACTCGTCATCTTAGGCTATTGTTGAAATCTAATATATTATTGACTGGTATGTACAGATGACTTATATGAGTATACCAGTCATCTTGCATATCATTTGATTTGTGCGCCATATTAAAAAGAAATATAAATTATTTTGTTTGGCGCCATAGTGTTTTAAACTAACTAACTTTCTATAAGTACACCTAGATTTTCTGTATACTACTATCTATAATAAAGTTCCACTTTGTATCGGCACCATTTTGTTATAAAAAATATTATTTTGTTTGGCGCCAAAGTGTATAAAAACACTTATAATTTTTTTGGTATACTTAGATCTCATGCATACTAAACGATATTACAAAGTTACATTCAATTTGGGCGCCATTTTGTTACGTGTCCCTTTGTGGCGCTGCATCTGCGATGCCAGCTAGCTCACTCGCCTAGTCAGGGTAGGTCCCAACCCACAGCTGCAGCCCTGAGACAAGCACAAAAAAAAAAGAAAGTAAAAAAAAACACTAAAACAAACTGCTACAAACGGAGAAACACATATCGAGGGAGAACGGGATGGAAATGTTCCCCACTTTGCCCACCCAACCTTGGACACCGCATCCTTAACTTTAATAGTGTCCCATAAATTCACACACACTTGCTTCAACACTTACCTCACATCCAACCTTACCCTTATACAAATAATTAGCACGAACACATATTTATAGTGGCTAAACAATTATAAGAATTACATATTTATTTAGTAATACAAGCTTAAACTAACAAAAATCAAATGAACCGTTAAACACTAAATATCGATAATAAAAATAAATATACAAATTAAGATGTTTTTATAAACTAAAAAAAAAATGCCTAAATAAAAAAAATGTCACAAAGAAAATCCGCTAACCGGAACGCATTTATGCCTACACACAAATTTTTCAATTTCTTTTAGTAGGCCTTTAGGGAAGAAACCTACACAAAATAAAACACTACAGGAAACACTATTTAGTTTGCTACCGTTTTTTTTTCTACCTAAAGGAGCTCGCTTAGGTGTTTGGCAACACTTAGTTTAAATTTGGTTTTTTCTTGTTTGATTTAGTTATTCCCTTGTTGTATTATCCTTGTTGAATTTCTCCTCCCTAAACAGCACTCAAAGGCTCATACTTCCTTTTACAAAAAAATGCGTACTATTTCTTTCTCCTCTTTTTTAATTTAGGCACTAACAAAAAAAAAAACTAACTTAATGTATTATTAAAATAGACTACAACTACTTAACACTAATTGTCTACTTATGCTTATATATATTAGAAAAAAAACAAAATGACTTAATTCAAAAAAAATAATAATTTCTAAAAAAAATCTATTAAGAAATTGTTTCTAAGTGGCTTTTTTTTCTTTTTGTTGGTTTTTCTAAAAAAAATAAATTATGATGGCTGACTTGCCTTTGCTGCGTATAACGGGCTTCACCCCAAGCCAATGTCTTGCGGCTTGAGCAAAAAAATAAAAGATTGCTGTTATTTCTATAAAAAAAATAACTTGTGTTACCTACTATATTTCGCTTTTATATTCTTATTTTCTTTCTAGTGGTACTTACAGGAACAGCCAGGAACTTTTGAAAACTAGACCCCAGGCAGTTTGCCGTGACCTTACCGGGTTTTGAAAACTTAGAAGATGTAAAAATCTTTGTGTACTGTGTTTTGTTTGAATTATTTGTTTTTTTGGGTTTTTTAAATAAAAATAGTTTTTTTTCTCTACGGGATTATTTTGTTTGTTTTTTTTTTTCTTTATAAAAGTACAGTTTCACTTTTTATTGGAGTTAAAATAAATTAAACTTTTTGCGTTACTGCAAACCTCCTCTATTCAACGATCACACTAGAATGGCAATATTATATATTTTCACTTCTGCCAATGTTTCTTACGTTTCCATGTCATTTTCCAAATTTGTCGTTATTCCACTTATTTCTCTATACGTCTTTTAGTATTTCCAGTGCTATATTTTTGCTCTTTTTATGAATGAATTTAAAAAGCCTATATTTGTACCACTCTGTTCGATTTAACATTAACGCCCCATTGGCAACGCATCATAAAGTATAATAATCTACTCCTAAAAAATGCACATAAGCAACAACAATACAACTGATTTTACGCACATTTACTACACATCAGACAGACAACCACGTTACACACGAAACTATAAGAGTTTAAAAATAAATATACATTTAATCTAAATCGCACTAAAACTTAAAGACTAATCTAGTAATTAAATAAAGAAAAAATAAATACATAATTATCGAGCCTAGCTTACGTTTGAATGGAAATAAGGGCAATAAGCGGTCAGGTTTGTTGTACTTGTATTAAGGGTTAGTACGTACATACAATAATATATTACCAAGTAAATATATTTTTGCTTTATAGAATGTGAAGACCATTTTACTTATACTTTCATCTTATGGATGCTTGAAAAACAATTTTATAAATAATAAAAAAAAATTGTCTTTCGACCCCGAAGATGACGACAATTTTTTTGGACGGCGGTGTTACGAAATAATAGGAGGCGTATAAGATAAATGATTTGGTTTATTTGAATAAAATTATCTGGTGTGCTGTTTTATTTTCGCATGGACTTCTCCACACGCAACAAGCAGTTGTAACTATTAAAGCTGTGTTTACAGCACATGTACAAGGCATATGTAATGCCAATATTACATATGTAAAACGTATGCACATATTGTGATACATATCAAATATAACTTAAGTGTTTTTCATATGTTTTCGATTTTCTGCACAGCGCTGTTTTAAGATAAGATTAGCGTGGACAAATAAGCCAATCTATTTTTTCTAATTCCTGTTAGTAATCTAATTGTCACAGACTTATGTATATCTATATCTTATAGGTCAAAAATAATAATAATTAATATTAATTATTTTACAAATAAATTAATGATTTTATTTATAACTAAGTCCGTTCGTTTTCATTTTTTAAGTATGCAAGTGAATTTGTGGATATTAATGATGCGTTCGTTAAAGAAAACCAATGTTAACTTAGTTTTATTCAAGAAGAACCAAGATTCGAGGTAGGGGAGTTAGGGGGTGCCTACATGGAGGTGTATTGTCACCGCTTTTGTGGAACATCACCGTAGATGGCCTTCTTTGGAGATTGGACTCGATAGGCGTCCATACGATTGCGTATGCAGACGATCTAGCACTAATGGTTGGTGGTAAGTTCATCGAGGCCATTCAAGGTTGCATGAGACAGGCTCTCATGGTGACTGAGACATAGTGCAGTGACCAGGGTCTAACCATAAATGCCAGTAAATCCGACGCTATGCTTTTCACTCGTAAGAGGAAGGGTGTAGAGGTTGAAGCCTTAATGCTTTTCGGATCGGAAGTAAATGTGTCCAGGAAGGTGAATTATCTGGGCGTTACGCTAGATAAGGAACTTACCTGGAATGAAGGCCTCTCAGGGCACAATTAAGCGTAAGTTGGATGAGATTCAGAGGGTTGCTTGCATGGGTATAAGTGGTGCAATGCGCACGGCGCCAACACAGGCAATCGAGGCAATGTTGGGATTGCTGCCATTGGACTTATTCATTAGGTCAACGGCCGCGTTGTCAGCTTTGCGAATGAGGAGCGATGCGGTTTGGCACAGCTTTGGGCCGAACATCGGGCATAAGAGTATCCTGGACCTCGTTGGGAAATAGGTTAGGGTTGCTCAGATGCCGATGGAACGCATGAGTAGAAGAAAGGTAATCGAGAGGCTGCATCGGACACTCATTGCGGAAGGCATTATACACAATGAGGGTATGGAGAACGACATCAGCATTTTTACTGATGGCTCTCTTATGAGTGGCAGCGCAGGATCAGGTGTATTCTCAGTTGAGCTGAACTTGTCCTGTAGTCTGTGTCTGGGGAGGTACGTGTCAGTTTACCAGGCAGAACTGCTTGGGTTGCTGCATGCGTTGGATCACTTGCTTGAAAGCCGAGTGCATGGGAAAAGGGTTCTCATTGCACTTGACAATCAGTCAGTTATAAAACGCATGAGGCAAGTTAACGTGTATTCCAAACTGGTGCTGGAATGTGTTCTGAAACTAAACAGATGTGCCTCGTTGAATGAGGTAACGTTGATGTGGGTTAAGGGACACATAGGCACAGCTGTGAATGAAGCAGCAGACGAACTAGCAAAAAGGGGATCTGATGTGGATTTTTGTGGACCAGAACCCAGGGTTGCAATGGGGAATGGCCTAGTGCGAGCTAAAGTTCTTCAATGGGTAAACTCATTACACCTGAATAGGTGGAGGGAGAATACCACATGTAGACAGGCTCGAATGGTGCTCAAAGAGCCCCTCGGCAGGAAGGCCAGCAAGGTGCTCGGATTTAATAGGGCTACTTTAAGCTGGATCACTGCGTTAGTGACAGGACATGGAAACTTCAAGTACCATCTGGCTAAGATAAAAGTCGTAGAAGATGATACTTGCAGACTATGCCTGGAAGAGGCTGAGACGGTAGCGCACGTTGTGTGTTAATGTCCAGCACTGGCTATCATAAGGCTTAAGACCACGGGCAGACACTTGTTAGATGTGAATGCCATGGGGGGAACTAAGCCTTAGACAAATGCTAGCAATTACAAAAGACTCCGTGATAAGGAAGAGTATCGACAGTTACCAGTCGACAGTCTGAAATCACTTTAGTCAAGAGTAAAGGCTAGGGCCAGCACGAGACTCAATTGAAAGTAAGGTGGTTGTGATTACGGTTCGGCTTCCTGAAATCAATTTGAGGAACGAAATGTGGGTCGAAAAAGGACCCAGAAAGTAAGTGGTCTGCTTCGATATGCCCCCATACATTAATAATAGTTTTAGTCAAGCTACTCTTTTCTAGCTTCCAACCAACGAAGGGTACTTTAAATACAATATGAATAGTTGAATAATCCTAGTTACCGGATCCACATGTAATCATTTTTGATTTAGATGGATTGAAATTAAGCTTATTAGTGATTGCCCAATTTAAAGCTAAGGATAGCACATGATAGATTGTAGCCTCGTAATAATTCTAGAAAAGGGCTCTAACCTCTAAAATATTGATAAAACTCCTCCGGATCGTGGGGCTAGAGTAATTAGGTGTTTTTTACTGTTAAAAATTTTCCATATAGCTCCATTACTACAGGTTTTGAATTTGGCTTCCCAAAACCTTGCTTGGTATCTTCATAAAATATATACAAACTTTATTCCCGTGTTTGCAGTATATCTCCCAATTTGTGTTATTCATCTTTCTTTCAAATTTCTCGCGATTTCACCATCTTTAATGTCGAGAAAACTTTTATTAGGAAGCACAATGAGGGTGAGTTGATGTAATTCGTTAAGAAGCTGGTAAAATGATTCTAACTAATCTTCAATATCATTGCTGAAGAAGATATCGTCCCAGACATGACTTGAAACAACGCAATGGATTCGATTACTTTTAGTGGTATATTAAAGGTACTACATATAAATTGTCCAGAGAAGATCAATGTGAGAGGGCAAACCATTATGTATGTAACTCAAATTGCTCACGTATTAACATAGCTTTTTAGTGCTGAATTAGATTGTTCTTGAAACCGCCTAATAGAAAGGGATGTTCATATTGACAACACAAATCACCAAGAATTTCACTAATGATCCGACTTTTTGAAAACAGTCTTAAATGAAATATTACCGTGAATATATGTGTAATGCCACGCCACCTCATCTCACACTATCACGATACAGTAGTTTGGGATACTCACTGAAATTTATAGTAAGAAAAAAGGTGAACACTTGTTAATTTTTGTAGGTAACGCCTTTCCTGTTTTTTGCAGTTTTAGCAGAGTTTTAGCTGATTCGAATCAAGTTTTTTTTTACTACTTCCTCAATTTTTCTCAAACAAAAAGCTTGGGCTGTTTCAAATAAGAAGATGCAGAGTATTTCTCTCTCAAAAGCTCTCTTCTTTACTGAAACTTTCAGCATGGGAACAGTTTCTGACCAAATTGGGATTCCGCGGGATCTCAATGTTGAGTACGTAGGATCTCAATGTTGAGTACGTAGGATCTCAATGTTGCGTACGTTATCTTTTATAGATAGATTGGACATTTTATTGTTAGTTAGGATATATTGGTATATTGGAAGGTTTTATTAATTTGTTTTCGCGTTGTTTACACTAACTTTCTGATAAGGAAGGAGCTTAACGTTTTAAGTACGACTTCAAACTGTATGTAAAGGGTGTGACAAAAGTAGCGCAATTTTTAAATAGAAAACATAGTTTTTAGTCTTTAGATTGTGATCATTGAATCATAAAATACATAGGATAGAATTATTTATGGAATAACACATCGGGCAAATGGTCTCCACAGCTATATTGGAAAATACCACCCGAAATTCCCAAATTTCCCATGAGCATTTGGCATAAATGCGGCTGAAGTTGTGGATAAAAAGAAATATACTAATCTTAAATAACACGATCTTGGTGGTGGCAATTATGAATTGTTTCATGGATTGAAACCACATATTGGCCACATCAGTATCATCCAATTTCGGCAGAAAGAACTGTGTTATTTTGTCGCTATATTGAGCACTAGTCATAGTCGAATTGCGGCCGCCAAACTTTTACTACTTTTGAGAAATTTTTCAACAATGAAAATACATTGTTCTATAGTGTAACGCTCCATTATTACTAATCCTAAACAGTCAGCTATATAATTTTTTTAGGGCTGGCAACACTTTACTACAAATTGGCGTTAACTTGCGATACCCTCTATAATAAAATAAAAGTCATAATAGATTTTAAAACTGATTTGGTCTCAAGTCGAAGCAGTGTTATACACACGCAATAAAAATTGCAGTAAATATTTGAATAATCAGGTATGTCACACGATTTGTACGAAAGTGAATATTTCCACATTATTCAATTCGTAACGTTTTTATTTTGGTTCTCCAGCTTTCATCCGTTTTTAGGAATCCGAAAAAATAAAAACATTGATTTTTTGGCATAAAATATGATACCACTACTGAACAGCTGGTTGCTAATGGATATAAAATAAAAAGAATACAAATAAACGAAAGTAAAGTATCTTTGAAGTAATAAAAAAACTACGTGGCAATGCTTTTTTTGTTCGTTTTCACACTTTTTCCTTGTTGATTAAATACAATTGAAAAAAATACAAAAAATTTATTACAAACGTTCTTTTACATATGTTTTAAGACAGAATTTAAATAAAAACAAAATTATTTACTATTTAAAATCTGATTTGAGCACCCATTTGGCGCAATAACTCTTAAATTCTTAAATACACTTCAATTATTTGAGGTGAAAATATACGCAAAAAAGCGTTTAACTTTTTCTGGAGAAGCTAAAAACGTTTTCACATTCACGTTCGCACAAATTTGTTTTCTGTGACATACCTGAATATTTATTGCAATTTTAAAATTCTTATCAGAGTTCGCCAATTAAACAAACAAAAAATATAATAAAATGACAGACGCGATAATATTTTATTAATGAAACGAAATGCTCAAGAGTGCACCAAACTTGTACAGCCTTCAACAAGTATTAAGTAATTAACATAGGTACATCCATACATAAATGTACATATGTATGTATGTATTTATATATGTATGTATGTATGTATGTATGTATGTCAATACTTATGTTGTGAAAAAATGCTATTGTTATTCCTCGAAAAAATGTTGTTTGTACAGAAGTAATTACCAGGAATGTCAAGCGGGATTCCCGACATCCGGTAGCAAAAGGCAGATTAAAGCATTGTCACAAAATGCAGTAGATTGAGACAAGGTGCAAATAGACGTAGGTGCAGGCAAAAACAGCAATAATAATATTCCTGAATTTATGTAAATAGAGATTGGCCATGAGAACATATTCAGCATAATAAGGCAAGGAAAAACCAAAATATT
Organism: Phania funesta; assembly: GCA_963932375.1. Taxonomy (NCBI): domain Eukaryota; kingdom Metazoa; phylum Arthropoda; class Insecta; order Diptera; family Tachinidae; genus Phania; species Phania funesta. Next base: position 24,982,312 of record OZ010656.1, read on the forward strand.
GCTGAGAAAGATTAAAATCGAGCAGTCATGTAATTCTAAATCATTTAAAAAAGTAATTTATGTTAATAATCCTTTTGACAAAAAATTTAAGTACAACTTGTTAATTACCAACTTATAGAAGTATATAAATTTCAAAAATTTATCACTTGCTAATTTGTTTAAGTAAGTTGTGCTTTCTTAAGCCAGCTCAACAGGAAGTCTTTATCCAAATTTTTAGAAAATCTAATGTATTAAGAGAGCAGCTTGAAACTGAAAATTGAACATTTTTCAAGTCTTGTAGAGATTGCAGTAATAAATTGAGATGTTTGGGTTAACGAAATCCTATGGCCCATAATCATAATCAAAAATGAAGTATACTTTAAGAGATCTAAAATCGACTTCACTTAAGAGTCGACTTTATGTCTTTTATAGACACGTTAAAATATACTTTTAACGTTGAAGTCGACTTTAAATATAAAACTACCTGAAGCTGCTTTTAACTAATTAAACAACAACATCAGCTGTTTTTTGCCAAGTAAAAAGTTCGCGAAAAAAATTTAAAATGTTTCAAGATACTGGCAGAGATTTTTTCATTATTGATGAATATGGAGGAAGAGTTCCAGAACAAGAAACCTAAAATAAGGATAAGGATTTTTTATTATAAACTTGTTGAATATTGAAGAACCAAAAAACACTCGATGTAGGCCTCAATTGTTTTTCAATGCCTAACAACTTTGCGGGGTCTGGAAAGAAACGTCCATCAAATTGACACTAGTAATTTCAGTGTGCAGTTTATAAAAATATAGAATAATCATTTTCCACTGCCGAGAGAATAATTAAAAATGTCAGGAGAATACTTAAAAATATTTGAAGAAAAATTGCTTGATAACATTTCCTAGCATTGCTGAACTCGTGAGCGTGAAAACCAAATTTTACAAGTTGGCTCGATTTCCAACTGTAAATGGAGGCATTGACTGTACAAGTGTGCGTATCAAATCTCACGCGATAAATGTTGGTCAGGAAATGGCTGGCTATTACTTCGCGAAATATTTCCTTTATATGTAGTCCAACTTCAACATTTAACTAATAAGGTGATGGCAAATTTAAGGAAATAAATTTTGCCGCTTCTTTATAACTAGCATCAGCTGATCAAAGATGCCACTTTCTTTTATTTTGTTATAGATTGTATGCAAACATATTCCACATTAGAGGTGACACCCATTTAAAGCCTGTTCAACTTAAAACATACTTACGTTTTGTGTATGGTACCAAAATTATTAATAACAACTTTTAAATTTACGACCTGGCTCACGATGTCGATTGATAACTAAAGCGAGCGACAACAAGTCACTTGTTATCTTTCTCATACGGGCCCCCACTAACTATCGACTTGTCGGTCGCCAGGTTTTACGTTTTAAACGTAATCAATTTACACATTGTCAGTTGATAATATTGCCACATCAACTATTTCACCCATTAAACGCGTGTTTGAAAACAAAAATCGGTAAAACAAGTAAATTAGGCAATAAAAATGCAGCTCTGTGCTAGTTGAACCTGCTAGGAATGACAACAAAGAAGTAAACACAAAACATCTATTTTCAGCAAAAAATGTTTTTGTCCGTGGCGGTACATTTTTTTGGCAAAAGTTTAGCACCAGCAAAACAGTTCCTCATCTTTTTCCACTCAACAATGCTAAGCATTGATGGCCCATGCGAATTCAATTTCTTGGTGAGCTTTACCCACTGCTCTTCCATTGAGAGTTTGTTCCATCCATAAACAGCAGATTCTCTATATATTCTACAAGAACCTGCAGCTGCTTCAAACTTGATTTTTTTATGCTAAACAAATAATTTTTGTTGGTTTAAATTGTTAAATATTACTAATTATTAATTTACCATTTACTTTCCATTATAAAATTTTTAAAATAAACAAACTATTTTGTTTTGTAAAATGTTTTTCTTTATGTATGTGTCTGTCGACAAACACAACACAAGTGATTGATTTTGACATTTTTGATCGCATGACATTACATATTGGGGCGCAAAATTGTATGAAAATGATTACGTTTTTGTTCGCATTTATTGTCGATCGACTTGTCGTTATCAGCTGTTTGTCGTTAAAAATCCATGCGAACGATAGCAGTCGACATCGTGGGCCAGGCCGTTAAAGTAGGTTTTTAAAATAACCGACTTTAGTTTTTGACTATGATTATGGGCCTATGATTTTATTCTAGTTTAAAAACAAATAGTAAAATATCAATTACAGTAACCTACTCTGCCAGGTCTCAACATATTTTTGGGAAGTCCCGCTTTTCCAATTTGTCTAATATCAATGGAAAATTCATGAACAAAAAAACGTGTTTTGACAACTGCGTAGTTAAATATTGAGTTGGAAAAATTCAAATTAAGGCATACGGTTGTGCGCCAGGCCAAGTTCAGTCGTAATGCACACAGTGTGTATATTACACGAAACCATTCGCGCTGTTTTTACCCCTCATAACTTTGCTTTGGAACAGAAGGTTGGTGGGGCGGGGGATTAGGGTTAACCCTTATTTATATTTCACACTGCCACTATAGATACATAGCTAAAATTTAGTATACAGGTAGGCCTGTGAGAATAAATAATAAGATCCGCACAAAAACATAAATGTCAAAATAAGGCTCAGTTCCTATCTAAAAATTTCGGCAGTTAAAAGTACTGATATCAAAATGAGGACCAAGTTCTTCATATGTACAATACCATCCCATTTCTAGGTAACTTCCTAGTTCGGTAACACTTTTCCCATATTAGAAAGTTAAAAAAAAATTTGCCAAGCTAACAAGTTGCCTAGAAATGTGATGGTATTTACGTATATGAAGAACTTGGTCCTCATTTTGATCTCAGTACTTTTTACGGCCGAAATTTTGGATAGGAACTTGGCCTTATTTTCACATTTATGTTTTTGTGCGGATAATAACTACAAAAAGAGAATAAAAGTGCAGATTATTCTCTATCATATTTAGTCGTTAAACCTATCAAAAATCGTATATGTGCTCAAAAAGTATGATAGTGTAGCTTAAAAGTTGATATAGGTGACAGATTTTGACAAGTCTATCCGAGAGTTGTATTTTGTTTTGTATAAAATGATTATGTTGCGGTTTTATGGAGGGAGACAGAATTCTCTGAGTTTTATTGTTTATTGCTATGTTGGCTGTTAAACCAAAACATTCGTTACGGGATGTGGCAGGCTGTATGTTCTCATGATTGATTATTATGAAAACTCACTCTTAACTTCTTACATGGCTGATACAATGCATATTAGGTGACCAAATCTACCCAGCAGAGCATATACCAGTTTTGGGGCTTTTATAATTACGTTAAAATATAGACATCTATTAAAATAATTGGCAGACTGCAAAAACTGAAGAAGTATAACCGTATTGAAGTTGTAATAAGCAGCTGATTATTGTTAAATAGCCGGTTTATGTGGAATTCTTTAATTTTAAAAGAGCCGTCCAACATAAAAGAATCTAGTGCACAGTACAGCGCGAAGGTTGTTTGGAACAATGCCTAATGCAGACTACTTTACAAAGCTTACCAGAGTGAGGAATGAAGAATAGCTTAATCATACGCACATTTTATAAAATCTATATGCTAAACAGGCAAGTGCAGCTAGAGCAAGACTGAACGCAAAAAGACATACTGCACCGCATTAAGAAACAAAAAAAAACACTGCACTTCTGGAGAACTCTAATATATGTGGGCTCGGAGATTATGCAGATAATTACTGCATTTTTAACCCAAGCCTCAGTCCGTAATTTCCTATAGCTGTGAGACGTGGAACATAGTGCTATTTATATAGATTTGTATTCCTGAGAAGAATCATGAGAAGATTTTAGTGACCTCAATGTTGCATTATGGAACGTAAGCCAGCACAAATTCTTTACGAAAACCAGGATGGGAGCAGTAAGTGTTGCTTGAATCTAGATTGAAATTATGTATTTTGCATAAGGTAGATCTGAATGCCGTCGTTTTTCGTTTTTGTGTGACAAAACTTGTTTCTTTAGGATTTTAAGGTCAGTTTTTTATTTATTTGTCTAAATGTGGAAGAAGTGAATAAAGGTGATGTCCATATGTACATACATTTTTCATTTCTTTCCGACGTTACGTTTTTAAGTTTTTGATATACTGTCGTGGTAAATATTTTCGTTGCTGGACTTTATAGAACGCCTGGGAAATGTCAATAAATAATTCTAATAGCGGTTACGATTCTGTTTACTTATTCAATGGTACTATGCCTCACACGAACACCAAACTAATGATCCGGGATAATATTTTGCTCATTAAGATAAAAAGTTAAACTCGAGACGAATAATTTTTCAAGTAACTGACAAAATTAAGTGTAGACTAATGAGCCTGATTATGAGTAGTTAAAATTTCCTAAAAAAATAAACCTTTTATAAATAAATATTTTTAAATACAACCGAAAAAATTTTCCATTCATCATAGAAAGTTCGAGTATATAGGACAGAGGGAGAGAGCGAGATTTAAAGAGAGAGAGAGAGAGAGAAAGAAATAGTAAATCGGTTGGTCATTAGTAAGTTTAAACAGAAATTGCTTATACATAGTAATTTTTCCAGGAATTGCTTAAAGTAATTTTTCACATAAAGGCAAGTTCAAAAGAGAATTAAGGAAAATTGCCGCAATAAAATTTGCAAACTATTTCTTAAAGTATATAATTAATATTTTGGAACCCAAACTACACTTTAGGACTGTGGATAAGAACAACGTTGAGTGGATAATCTTGCTTTGGTCTAAAGCATCAATTAGTACTCCTGCTGAGTTTATTCGTAAATAATGAGCAATTGAGCAATTTATGAAAACATTTTCGTAAACCAAATTCGTCCTTGCCTCTGCTACATACATATGTATGTATTATGTATTTATGTATGTATGTATATAAAGTGACTCAGAACCAGACACCGCAAATAATCACTATTCTTCAAATTTCAAATAAAAAATCGTACTGAAAGAAAAATGCTACAAGATTGAGAAGTACATCAGCGTAATTCTTGTAACTTCCATTGGTGCATTAATTTTTATTTGTTTGAGTTTTACTAAAAAAAAACTTTTTATTAACTTTAATAATTATGTTTCAAGTTTTATTTGTTTGCTTATAAAGTAATAGTTAGTTTTATGTTTTGCTTGGAAGATGAAAGTACTTCTTCTGTCTTCTTTTATTTCATTTTTGTCTGTTAGCAAGTCACTGTAGAGTGATAATTTTCTGCCCTAAAGCTGATAGTTTCTGATTTAAGGTCAATATTAACTCCGTAGTTCGTACATTTTTTAAACTAAAAATAAAACTTAAAAAAATAACTATTATTTCCCAAGCAAAAAATAAAACTTACAGTCCCTGATCAGAACATTAAGAGTGCTATTATTTAGTCTGAATATACATATGTATGTATGTATGCTGTATAAAGGTATGCATTTAATGGGAATTATTTGTACCTGCACTTGAAATGCAAAATAAATAAATAAAAATTCATACCCTAGTGTTTCATTATAATCGTTTTTGGCTGATAAAGTTAAAAACAAAAGATTACTCACTTACAAAAAGTACCTGATATGCATTTCTTTTATACTCGCCCGAATACTATACACACATATGTACGTATGTATGTATGTATGTATGTATGTATGTGTTTGCGAACAGATTTTTATATTGCAATGCGCTTTTCTACAAACCATATCACATTTGTATGTAAACAAAATAGAATTTATACATGCATAGAAATATGTATAAGAAGTAAATACTGAAACTGTGGTAGACAGCGAGTTTAAAGAATTTTCAAATCACACAACATTCTTAGGCTTCAAGTTAAGCGGTTGTTGCAAGTTTTTCTTTTTAGCACGATTCTTTTTACGCGCGATTGAAGTTAAAAGGTTTAAATAAAAGAAAGTTCAAATTAAACGTTGTAAATTTTAAGCAAAAAAAATAAAATTGTGGTAGAAATGTGTGATGGCAATGAAATGAACACTTCAAAGTCTGGCTACACGCAGCAGTCGTATGTTGCACCCAAACAAGTTGAAGAAATTCGCCTTAATTTAGAGAATGATTGGAAAGTTTTACGTTCAATTTATGATTTGTTAACAGATGAGAAAGCATTTTGTTTTAATAAAACTGACTGGAATGAGAAAATTGTTGAGTTTGTGCAGCCTGCTGATTTGAGGGTAAGTTGGTTTTTGTTAAGCGGTTTCGGTTTTTATTTGCGTGATGGCCTGTTAAATTTCACATAACTTGTTACGTTACATTTACCTTTTTCTTTTTATCAGGCGCGATTTTCTTTTATTTTATTACAAAATATGCTATTTAATTTTAAATGATTTCTTGTACTTTTTCAATGAATGAAACTTGGCTTGGCAGTCGTTTTTGTTTAGAGGTGGGTTTCTCTCATGGTTTTTACAAAAACACACAAATACAATAACATTTGAGAGCTCCATTGTAGCGGTTGTTTTAATGAAATGAAAAGTTACGGGTCATAGAAAAAATATAATAAGAACGAATTAGTATGTATGTATGTGAGCAATTGCAATAACACAAGAATTATATACAGGCAGACAAGGGTTTTTTTTTTATTGGGAACTGACTATCCAGTCATATGTAAGTATATTTTTAAATAAAAAGTAGGCAACAGTTGGATAGGTAGTCACAGATGACATTTTATGACATCATATGTGACAGATATGATTAGATTTACGTTGGCTCAATCCAACCACGGTGTGACATTAAGCGGCCAAACCAGCGCCCCTATGCGATCGCATAAGCACCACCTGAATAGCACCTATGCGCATCCCATAGGTTGCAAATTAGGACAGAGGTTTGCCAGGCCCCCGGCCACACCCCTTGCTGAGGGGTTCGGAGCTACCAAATAACATTGACAGCTTGCCATGCTATGCAACGCCACATCGGTCCTGCAGTGGACATTCCAGCTTTGGGTGTAAACCACAGCCACCACGTGCACCCCCGAAGGAGCCTCACCAACAACCAGTATGGAACCGAAGTTCCAGGGGCTACTGGTTCCCGTGGTACCAGTTTATCTCGCTACTGGTCGAACATAGAAGTCCTACCTTCTTCCAGTTTCAGGCTCCTGAGCAACTTCAGGAACTGGTGCCCCTCTATTCCCCCAGCAGTAATCCATCAAGGTGGCAGGGTTCACCATGATGATACTTATTTGCCCCCGGAGGGAATCTTATGTGACAGTTGCTTCCATTTGGTCGTGAACAATTTGTTGTTGTCAACAAAGTTTACTTAGTTTCTGGGTTAAGAAAAACGGCAAATTAGCGGGACTTTAATGATTTAATATGAAGAATCTAAAGGGAAAAAATCGTTAATGTCTTTAAACACAAAGCCTTACTGATAATCTCGAATTAGAAAACCATATTTTTTAAAATATTGGCTCGCGAAGTCGAGATTTAGGTCCGAACACCTAAAAATAAATATTTTTAGAAAGTGATATTTGAAGAAACTTAAGGCCGAGGCACATAGAATCCGTCGTATCTTAAACAGACAACCAAGTTGAAACACAGATTTTCTTATGAGCTTTGTTCCAGTCGGTACGTCTTGGTCAACGCAAAGTATTAAAGTTGGAAAACTTTTAACGTACGTTAAGTAGTTTGACAGCTATCAGTTGGTTTTTGTGACACCAAAAGTATAATAAATGCAAGAAAATAAAATAATGAAATAAAATGTTGCGCAAAAACATTCGTTAAAAAAACAGCTAATTCAACAAACTTCTTCCGTCGTTATGTTAATGTCAGTTGAAGACGACAACGTATTACGTACGACGGATTCTATCTATATCAGTGTTGACAGCTCTTAATTTTTTCCCTACATATGTCAAATAAAGTCCCTTTTTCCTACATTTGAAAAATAATATCCCCTACAATTATACGTATGCACTTTTTAACAGCCAAGCTTAGAAAAGAAATTATTTTTGTGGGAAAACAAATTTTATTTCAGCTTTGTACTTTTGATATTGAATAAAACTAAAGTACTGAGTAAAATACATTAGGGACATGTTTCATATTAAATTAGTCACTTGTAGAGATTATCGGTACACATTTCTTTTTGCATCTTTAACTTCCTCCAATCCAACTTCAAATTTAATTTCTTCTAACCAACTTTGACGGATCTTTTGCTTACGATATAGTTTCTTTTTTTATATAAAGAAGACACGGAGTTGAATAGCGCACTTGTAGGATTATATTTTGCTCAATCAAGTTGGAATTTGGTAATTTTTTTTGTTTTTTTTTTAATTTTCCAAATAAATTTTTAAAATTTTTGTGTTTTGTAGACAAAAACTTCATATATAAAAATAATAGTGAAAAAAGTACCTACATTTTAATCAAAAAACTATATCTGTTCCTTTTCCCCTACGTTGACGAATTTTCATGTAAAAACCATATTCGTAGGGATTATCACCTGCCATTGGCAACACTGGACGATATTCCTAACGTAAAATTTTGGAACGAATTTCCGTCATCCCTTGACAAGTTTGGTTTGGAGACAAACGAAGAAAAAGGACACTGAAGATGGCACATAGCCGAAACCGGTTTGTCTCAAAACCAAACTTGACAAGGGATGACGGAAATTCGTTCCAAAATTCTACATCAAAACACCCTGTCGGAATATCAAATCAAGAATATTCCTAACGCTTTACATATATGAAAAACTTCTAACTTCGGCTGGCCCCTTCCTTCAAAAAACGTTTAAAGGCGCAACCTCAATTTTCCTATTGTTAGTGACGTATAATGAAAAAGTGGAACACAGATTAATTTGTTAAGTGCAAAAATATTAACCTTCTTCGAAGGATATTTTCATACCATTTGTTTGAATACAGTTTCTTCTTCATGGCGCCGTCGCTTGTTCAGATTTAGTCCAACAGGGAGCTCCCATTTTCTAACTCTTGTGGGTTCGTATATCAGCAATAAGGCCGCGAATATGATATTCCAAGTTTTATTTTTCCTTTTCAGCGATTTGTCGCTGTTATCTCCTTTGTAGATATAAAAAAGTCTCTTGATTTCTCAAGTGTGACTCAATTTGGGGGTTTTCCACTTGAAAAAAAAGGGACAGTTGTGGTATCTTGCTTATAGCGTAGTCAATTCTATTTATATAAAATTTGGTAATAGCGGATTTTGCGTAGCAAGATTCCTTGCCTACATGTAACCATTCAAAATATATGAAGTATACTTGCATATAAAACGGATTCTAATAAGGGTCGGTCGAAAGTCTTTTTTTCGGGAAATGCATCTTTAATCTATACGTCGTGCCTTAATGACTCTTCTGCATAGATTATCCTGGAATTAAGCAATGGGCTGGGTTATGTTTTGTAGGAGCGCGACTTCAGAAAACTCCAGAAAAAGCGGAGTAAAATCGTATAATGTTGGCCAATTCACGTCACTATCAAATGGTTTATGTTTTGTATTATTGATTTGTAGCGCGCAGAAACTTGGATTTTGAAGATTAACAGACCAATAATGCTGCCAACTCCAAAAGCCTTATCAAACAGTAACTTTTTGTGGATGTATTGTCATTTCCATGCACAGCGGCGAGCTACTCAACCGATCGGTGTTTCTTTGACGTGCGGGTAATGACTGTTTAGTTAGCGAACCGACCTTCTCGAATTCAGTCGCCAAATGTTAGCGAATCTTCTTTAAAGGGACATCATGTCAATCGCAGTAACGAGCACTCATTTTCATAATAAAATTTAATTATTTTTGCGGTAATAAGACTTAAGTCTACTTACGCTGAAAACGAGTTAGTAGCTCCATTGCGATTTCCCAATTTAAAAATTAACCACAGTAAAATTTTATATCTGCAGCTCAATTTACTTAACTCTACTTACGATATTATTGGCAATAAACTTTTAAAAGAACATACGATGTTTTCCAAAATCTAAATTTGTCTGCGATCACTTTTTTAGCAAGCGACCAAAATCACAAAATCACACTGCCCTTATCAGAAGTTCTTAAATAAAAAAATTATATTTAATCAGAAGTTAGGCATCAGTGCCACAACTGCTAAAAATGGGGTAAACTAATTTCTTTCAATTAATTCAGCGTATCGTAGCCTAATAAGACGTCGGTAATTTGTAAACAAAATTCTCTGATAACCCGTGTATCAAAGTCTACAGAACGAAGTAGTTCATGATTTATGTGTTTCTTGAGTATAACGATTTAAATCATTTATTTAATGTGTTCTATTCGGTGTTTATTTTAACAGATTCATATTAATAAATATTTGCAAAATGTTTAGTGCAAAAACAATTTAAAAACTCGTATAAAACTTTTAACACATATATAACTTTTAATACATACATATACATTAGGGTGATCGATGAAGGTATTCAACCGGATTTTGGCTAAAAAGCCGGCTTATTCGACATTAGAAAATTTGTTTTATTTTTCTTTTATTATTTTTTTTACTTAACTTAAACTTATAGCACAAGCTCTCTTCTCCCAGTGTAAAGGCTTTTTATATTTTTTAGTAATTAAGTAAATTTTATTTCCCACAGTCAGCTAAGAAAGTTGCACTTTTTAGATAAATTTTTAAAATAAAAAAGGCAATAGGAATGTACATATTTACACACATTTAAACATTTTTAAAGAAAATTTGACAGCATATGAACCATAGAGTAGCTATTTTTCGTTTAGTGATCTACACTCATCTCACACATCTATATCTTTTTTTCAATTACCGGATAATTAAACATATAATAAAAGAAAACTGGATCGGAAGTGTCAAAGTAATAAACACGTTTAAGGTAGAACCGATTGTAAGAGATTTTTAAGTCTAAATTAAAACAGCCCAATAATAACAATCCAAGTAAATCAATATAATTTTAAATGTTTTGCATTCACCACTGTAAGTGATGAACACTTTTGTCCAGATGAGATACAAACTTTTGTTATTTTTGTCAAGAATTTTTAAGCAAATTAATCTGAAGTAAGTTTTCATACAATTAAAATTAAATAAATATGTACATTAAATAATTATATTTAATGACAATTATTATATTTTGTTGTTGGATACATTTGTGGGCATGCTAGTTCTTTAAACGTTGAAGAAGCAAAGTAACCATGACTTGGGTCCATGTGCGTACTTTAACCAGCAATTTTTTGATGGCACTAGACAACCTGGAATCTTGAAACTTGTACCATTTGATCAGAGCGTTCGGCGAATTGTCGTTATTTGAAGCCAGCCATATCAGTCAGTGTGTACTCTAACCATGAAAAAATATAAGTAAACAGAAGTTTACGACATTTTAAAACCGGTTTATGAAAAATATTGATTAATCGATCACCCTAATATGTACGTATTCATATGAAAAAAACTAAAGGGAAGTTTGAATTAAACTAAAAAAAATTAAAGTAAAATATATTTATAATCAAATTTGTCATCAAAACAATTTATGTGATGAAACCTAGACAAAATTGGAGAATACCTGCAATAAAGCAACAAAATATCAGAAAATTTAAGAAGAAAGGCAAAACAAATCAATACGTTTGTTCTCTAAGCCTTACTATGCATAATGTTGTCAGCTGTTGCGGTTTGTCGCTAAACATGCCGATTAAAAATTCCTGTTTGGCGATGAAAATTTTAGAATTGCGTTTGGTGATACACTTTGCAATATCTGAACACCTTGGCGATGCATGTGCAATTTTATGAAATAGCGGGTTTAAAAAAGTTTTTCCATGTTTTCTTTTTATCTACAATTCACATTATTTTATTATCTTTTTTCTTAGCTTATGAAAAGTGTTAATAGGTTTTGGACGAAAACTCAAGAGCCTGGGTGAAATTTTGTTTTTTATCATTTGTTACTTTTGACAGGACCAGAGTAGACTATACAGGTAAACTCATCAGCGCAGCAGAGGACTTTTTTTGAACTTATTGGATGCCAAATTCCATATAAAAAATGTTTTGCCATTTGCGGTACATTTTTAATATATGGAGTTTGACATCGGCAAAGACGCCGGAAGCCGGTGAGTTTATCTGTTATCCATTTGCCTTGGACAGGACTTTTAGGTAGATTCGCTTTATTTAATTTGGAAATTTCAAAAATTTTAAATTATATTTGGCTGACTTTAGTTGATGAACGATTGTTTCATTTAGAGCGTTGAAATAGAGAAATTAATAATTTTGGACTTTTTAATAAAATAAGTTAAACATATTCTGAGGATTAAAGGTTTTCCGGTGAAGGTTCTTTGTGTTTGTTACAATAATTAAGGAGTCATTTTTTTGGATACAAACCAAAATTTAATCGAAAAATATCTTAAGAGAGTGGACGAAGAAGTTCTTAATTTTTTAAAATTCTAGGATGATGGAAATAATTATATTAGGGCTTTAAGGTGATATATAGGAAACTGTATAACAAGTTAAATCATTGGCCAAAGAGTATTTCATGACATGAGTTGTTATCGTCTCCCACTGTTTGTGCTAGTTTTAGCAGGTCATCGATGTTGCTTTGCATATCGTAGAACTTGTATGGGATTAAACGGATATTGGATAATTCTAGGGGTTTGCTATGCCATGCAGCACTTATATAAGCGTTGGTTTGGAGAAGTTCCGATGGGATACCATCTTCTCGTGACACTTTATTCTGCTTAAGTTCTAAGATTGAGTTTTCAATTTCCTCTACATTGGGAACACTATCTGATATTGTGTTGTCAACAGTTGCCTTGAATGATGATATGTTTTGCACAACACATTCAATTAAAATTTGTATTAAAACAATAAAATGAGATTTTAAACAGACTTAAAAAAAAGCAATGATATGCCGCAAATTCAATTGTACATGTAAAAAAAGAAACCCATGGAAACCTGCTTAACCTTGACTGAAATGTGCATTGATTTGGCGGGTCTTAATTGCGCGATGTCATCGTGAATTTTTGAATTCCACTCCCCACACACCGCTACATTGAAGCACGAAGGTAGAAATACGATTGTCAAATCGAAAGAATTTAAAGTGAAATTCAAAAGATCATTGCTTCAAGAGCTCTTTGCCATATGCCAGAAATTAGATTCAAATTAAATCAATTAATTTTATTGCAGTCCATACATTAATTTGTTTTAATTGATTTTAAAGTTTTTTACGTCTACATTTTTCAATTAATCATTTTTGCAGAATCTTATCAACATTCAAATTGAAGAAAATCAAAGTCATTCCATGGAGGATATACAAAACTTATGTCGTGATATTATTAAGTATTCGGTAAAGACCAGTCATGGTCGTTTTCATAATCAACTCTTTGGACAAATGGATCCTTACGGTTTGGCTGGCAGTTGGATAACGGAAGCTCTCAACACAAGTGCGTAAGTTGAAAGACGGAAATAAAAATAAGAAAACTCTCAAACTTGCCAACCATTTTACATTTTCTTTAACTCTTAACCTAGATACACTTTTGAAGTAGCGCCAGTATTCTCTTTGATGGAAACTGAAATTATTCGTAAAGTCTGCGAATTGTGTGGGTATGGTCAAGGTGATGGCATATTTTCACCAGGTGGTTCAATATCAAACATGTAAGTTTTTTAAGCAAAAAAAAAAAAACAATTATTTTGACATTTGCGATTCGATTTATGTTGCGGCCTCTTTTATCTCTAAGTAAACTTCGCAAATAAAGCTGTACAAGTCGCATTGAAGTTTCATAAGTGGCCAGTACTTTGAAGCATGTTTAAAGCCCAGCAGCCAGCAATTAACTATAGATAAATAAACATTTAAAAAAAAACTCTTATAACATGCGAAAACGATAGACCTAGAGATTTCCTTTACTATCCATGGCATTTACGGTTAACAAATGTCTGCCTGTGGTACTAAGACTTATGGTAGCCAATGCTCGACATTCACACACAATGTGTGCTACCTGCTCAGCCTCTTCCCAGGAGTATCTTTCGAAGCTGCCCCGTCCACCCCTTGGGAGGTTTCTTGTCCAACTCTTCAGAATTCCTCCACTGGCCAATAAAAACCAGAGTTCCTACAAAGATTAACCCCTCCCCTCGTGCGAGCCTTCATTGTCCAACCCTGTCGAAATCTCACGGTCTAACACCTTAGAAATACTTTGGAGAAAAATATGTCCACCACCACACAGCTCCATTTGCATGGGTATGCAGAGTTTGCATACTTGAGACCCTCTTGGCTACGCATCCCTGGCGTATGATGTTCCACTGTGGATTAAGGATTTTTTATACGAAAGTGTTAATATCTCTCCGCTCGACTTATTTAGCTAGACTTCTTGCAGACCTGTTACCGGCCACCCCTACGTGGAGATATAAGTCAGAACTTCTGACAGTGCACTCAGTCCCTGCCAGCTGACGGCCTACTATTCACCTTAATGTCAGCAATATTCGACTAGTTAATTTCTTACATATGAAGATGTCACCGAACTCAAGTGATGATTGACTTCACAAACTCTTCCACTTTTGATTAATATAATTAACATCTTCGAATTATCCGCATATTACAGGTTCCAACTATTTCATATTTTAGTACCCCCGCTGCTAAGACTACCATGAGGTTGTTTCAACGTTGGCGGGTACTCATGTAAATATCTTGAATAAAGTATGTTTCGACATGTACCGCAATTAAGTCAATGAAATGTTAAATTGAGTTATAAAACTTGGTGTGCACACATATGCAATTAGCTTATTGAATTAGCATTTGATAACTGAAAATGTTTTCATGGCCCGACAATGATGTTCGAAAAAGCGTAAAATTATGTGTTATGCGTAAGAAATAGCTAAATTGATGACGATAAGATTTATTATCCCTTTCATATGACAGTGGTAATGTTTTTGCAAGTTGTCGGGTCGAGTTAGTGGTCTATTACATTTAAATTGTTATGCAATTTATGGTGCAATTAAGTACTAAATGCTCAATTTATGAAATGTGTTATTGCATGGTAAATTGCGCAATTATGGTGCATATCTGAACGTACTATTAATGTTTTATTAAAATAACCTGGAACTCAGTAGTACAACATAGGAAAATTGCTTATAATTCAACTCTGCTTTGTAGTGTATGCTCTTGCAGATTGGGCCTGGTATTCAAGATATATTATTTTTTTATTTTAAGGTACGGCATTGTCTTGGCGCGTTACAAACGTTTTCCAAATATAAAATCAACTGGCTTGTTTGGACTGCCACCCATGGTCTTATTCGTATCTGAAGAGTCCCATTATAGTTTCAAAAAGGCGGCCCATTGGTTAGGCTTTGGCGTTGATAACTGTGTTATTGTAAAAACTAACGATAGGGGACAAATGTTGGTCAATGATTTGGAAAACAAAATCCTGCTCGTTAAATCTCAGGGTAAAGTACCGCTTTTTGTAAATGCCACAGCTGGCACAACAGTATTGGGTGCATTTGACGATTTCGAAAAAGTGGCCGATGTATGCGAGAAATATGACTTGTGGCTGCATGTAGATGTAAGTAGTTCGATTTTTTCTGACTGTCTCTGGTTCAACCCATTTGCTAAGTGTATTTTTGTTTATTTAACAGGCCTGCTTAGGAGGCTCTGCATTATTGTCCTACAAATATCGTCATTTACTTAAGGGAATTGAAAGAACTAATTCATTTTCCTGGAATCCTCACAAGTCCCTTGGAGTCCCTTTGCAATGTGCTCTATTTATGACGCGGGATACAGAACTATTGCCACAGTGCAACAGTTTGGCTGTGCATTATCTCTTTCAACAGGATAAATTTTATGATGTCTCTTATGACACTGGCAACAAGAGTGTGCAGTGTGGTCGCAAAATTGATGCTTTTAAATTTTGGCTAATGCTTAAAGCTCGTGGTTATGGAGGCTTTGGACGTCTTCTCGATCATGCTTTAGACATGTCGAAATTATTTTTAAAAAAGCTGCAACAGAGGAAAGGATTTCGTTTAGTATTAGATGAATATCAGTATACGAATATTTGTTTTTGGTATATACCAAAAAGGCTTCGAGATTGTAATGAGACTGAGGAGTGGAAAATTAAATTATATGAGGTAATTTGCTTCAGAATATTTTATGAAACGTATTAATTTATGTTAAATAATTTTCAGATTGCCCCTAAAGTCAAGGAACTGATGATACGCCAGGGCACTTTGATGTTGGGCTACTCACCATTACTGTACCGTAATATTGGCAACTTCTTCCGCATGGTTTTCACTTGTTTTCCAGTTATGGATGAGATGGAGTTGGATTTCATTTTGAACGAAATCGAGAGATTAGGCGAAGAATGTTTTACGTGAAATATAAGATAGTTTAATATATTTTATAGAAAGAGACTGCGAATAAAGTTAAATTATTTAAGAGTTAGAATATCTTTTGTAAATTTTCGCTGCCTTTTTATGTTTATATATACACCCTTTATGGCCTATGTATGAAAGTTCATAAAAGATCGACACACACAGCTGATAATGGGAGTTGTATGCCTACTTCTCCATTAGACATGATTCATTCAAGTAAAAATGTACCAAAGAAATGGGAATTTCGCTAGATATTCTGCTGAATATAAGACTAAGGTTTTATTTAAGAACAAGCAAAAGAACGCCTCCTTACGCAGTCGACAGATGCTGATATCAAGTTAATATCAGTTGAAATGGTTGGCCATATTTCATAACCGTTGCATGCAAGAGTGTTGCCGTGGACCACTAGCTTGTTTACGTAATTGGACGTGTATGTTTTGGATTCTTCCTGGATAGTGGTAACGTTTAGATCTCTATGGATATATTCCTTTCTTATATATCAGGAGGCGCATACGATAAGACGTAAAATATGTTTGATGCGCAAGCAGTACCCCACAACTGAATGCCATATGGCTTTATAACGGATTTATATTCCAAAGCGAAGGTTTATTTAGGTGCTATTAACCAGTGTACTTGATTTGCTTTAAGTTTTATGGCCGTTGTTTTTGTCTCATTATGGCGGGACCAAGCTAGACGTCCCAAATACGTATGTTTTCGCTGGAACAGTGGTCTTTGTTATTGTTATTGGTGGAAAATTTTGATAGATTTCGATAGATTTATCTTTATTCTCCACTTTTTTAGCCAGCCCTCTAGCTCATGAAAATTAATATGATAATAAATAAAATAAAAAATGCAATAACAAAAAGTTAAAGTGGAGTAAACTTCGTTCTCACCCAAGAAAAAGGCAAGAATTTAAAAAATATTCGTTCTCATATTCTATTTCTCTTTCTGCTTTAAATAGATTATGTTTACAGTGGACACAAAATTAGTAGAAAGGCACAAATATGGGTGATAACAAAAAAAAAACAAAATTTCTCTTTCTTAACAAAGAGAGTCAAAAAAGAACGAACTGAGGCCTGAACAATTAAATTACTTAATAAAAAATTTTAATTATATTCCTCTCGCCGCTATGAAAAAATCGTTAAAGCTAAGAGAATGTTCCTATTATGTTACCTAGCGGGGAAACATCAGAGAATATAATTTTATTGCATTCACTGTAAGTTTATGACTAGACCACTCCAAGTACGGTAGCATATGCGATGTTCTCTAATTTCTTACTCCCATCATCGTGACAATGTTTCGGCATGCACTCCGATGGTACAATTCCCTGTTAGTATCATTTCCATTGAACATATAAGTTCTATAGACCATCTGGTCTATGCAACCTTGAAAAATTTTCGCTGAATATATTTTCTGCATAAATTTAGCGGAACTTCTGCTAGCGGATTTGTTTCCCGTTCATGGAATAGGCGAATCTCAGATCTGGCAAGCTCGTCCACAACCATATTTACCGGTACATCTGCGTACCCTACACAGGAAGCTAACCGACATTCTTGTATAATTTGGAAGTTGTATAAAAACCAAATGAAAAAGCTTAATGATTGCGCAAAGACTTTGTGATCTCAGTTAAGTAATAAGTGGATCTGAAGAGACCTACAATCAATTGAAAAGGTTCTCATATTGTCTAATTCGTAAAATCAGTGTGAATTGATATTATATATATATTTATTTATATATGATATATATATATATATATATATATATATATATATATATATATATATATATATATATATATTTATATACATATATTGGGAACAAATTTCCGACATTCCTTAACAAGTTTGGTATTTTGGTTATGTGGCACCTTCAGTTTCATGTTTCGTTCCAGAAAGTTTAAATAAGAGCTTATTAGCGCAGGTGGATTTTCCCTCTAAATAAGAAGGTGCAAAACGTTCCCACAATAAAAATCCAAACTGGCATCGGAAAGAGGAGGAGATGACATTGAAATTAAGGGATCGTGAAAGAGGTTTCAAAGTGGCAACTCTAATCCACCCCAGCAAGTGAAAGAAAAAAATCCTCGGGCGAGCCATAAACCCAGAATTGACTACGGGAAATGGTATGGCTGGTGCTAAGGTCTTGCAATACTTGTATTCTATAAAGCCAGAGAGTTTTAGGACGTACCTTAAGCACGTCAATAATTGTTCATTTCATTTAAAAAATCATGCAAAAGTAGAACCGCATGGCCTTTAAATGTCTGTAGACGTTTGTACGTTACCGACCCTATGGTGCCTCCAGCCAAATTGTGTAATAAACACCGCCGGATTAAGGATGCTTTTGTTTTTCGACAATCCTTTGGGGGCTCTTTGAACACCCGACAAGGGATGACGGAAATTCGTTCCAAAGAAGCCTTTGTTTGCTTGAAAGACTTTGCCGCCTAAATATAAATTAATAAAAATTTTTCATTAATTTCGGAGCACCCTTAAGATTCTTGCTTTTTACAGCATATATATGTGAGTTGCTGCTGCTGCCGTTGCTTGTGATGGCGGCAAAGACTTCATACAACATCAGCATCTTCAATTATATGTACATTACATTTAACATGTTCAAAAAACGTTGCTATTTTTTTTTCTTTGGCTACGTTTCTTTCAATTGTTGCTTTTATTGATGTAGACTCCAACGCATTAAGTGAAAACACTCTGTATTGAATTGCATTGTGAGGCATGTTAGTAATCGTATGTGATGTGATGATGCTTGCAACATATGAAAATTCAACATGTACCGAAGTGAAACTTTGAGCGTCAGTAGTTAAACGAAAATCCTTTGTCGTATGACAAAGATTGCAACGGTTCACCACACCCCAGGGATTTGTAGCATATAAAAGGTTGTACAATGAGGGCGGGTTGATGTTGAAGTGGAATGCAATGTTCTGTGAACATTTATAAAACACGATGTCGCTTAAATTGCTGTCGCGACTTGATGAGGGACACGCAACTGGGAGATGGAACTGAATGACTCTTCCGCTTGAGAAATGTTGTTTACAGGCATATTTCTGCGAGTTTAGAAAGCAAGAAAAAGTCTAGCTGCAAGTATTTGGTGGTCAATTTACTTCACCTGTGTGAAGGACCACCAAACCTTAATATATTTTATGTAGAGTATCCATACCGGCATTCGATGAGTGATATATTGCGCTACCCTACTGGAACAACATCACTATTATAATTCTATTCGAGAAGAAGGAGATTGGTTATCAATCATCTTGAGCTCTTGCCAATCGTGCTAAGTGGTATGGACTGGCGTCGTCAAGTATAACGCAATTTTCCTAATTAACAGACCTGAATCTACAAAAATTCGTCTCGTTGCTAAAGGTATTTCTCCGGCCAAAGTTGAGGACCTGTTTTAACGCTCATTTGGATGTGATATTTAATTTTCGTGGAGGCATCAGTGATAATAAACAAAAGATTTGATAGAGGCCGCCTAAGCGAGATGGCCAATACAGACTTACAGCTTTGACCGCCCTTATTGGAAAACCCAGTCAGTCTCTTTTAGTTGAATACAAGTTCATTAAAAATCATTAGTCTGTGTTTTTATTAATTTTTTGTTTTATTTTTGTTTAATACTTCATTGAAATATAAAAACTCGAAGGCACGTTTCATTGGTTATTGCATCCGCCGTTGCTGCTTTTCAAACTTTATCATGTTGTGTTGTCTGCTGCGGCAAGTTCTTCATAATAGCGATATTCTGCACCCTTAACCATGGTTTAGCTTATGCTCTATTCCCACTTACATTGGAATACTTGTATTTTTACATTTGTATTTAAAGCTTAAGTTCCATTGACTATTGCAGCCGGTGTAAACCTCCATTAAGCCGGTATCTTAAAAAGGTTGCTACTGCAAACGAAAGTGTCGTGATTGTGAACGGCGTTCGTTACGGCAAAATGATAACTGAATTCTTGTGGCCTCAACCAGACGTCATGTATCTGGACAACATGTGGTTCCAGGAGGTCAGCTCCACGTGGTAAACTGTGCATTAAAGGATGCATATTGAGAAACCCTTTAGATAGACCCCAATATACAAAAAATTATGCCTGTCAACCCCTAGGATGAAAGCTCATTTAGTATTTTGCTTGTTGTGTCGCCATTTTGAGTCCAATCGGAACATATAACACATCGTTCTTAGTTTTACCCTGGGTGGTTTTTCAATAGGACGTCAAATTGGGGCTTCCACATTATTTTATTAACAAAAACTTAATTTAAAAAAAGTGTTAATCTTTTATTAAAATTTACTAGATTCATGTATAGAAAACTATATCGGCCTAATGGCCGCCCCGCTTCATGTGGCATGACGTTATGAGATTATGATAATTCTTTAAGACATTTCTGATAAGCGCGTGTTTAATGTCGATTATTTAGCGTCTGCTTAAGTTCTGCAATCATGTCTGGATTTGTCTCGTAAGCTGTAACCGTAAAGTGGGCCTTATCGAAAGAGAGTTTTGTTCGAAAAACCGAATTCTAGTTCAAACATTCATTCAATAATCACACGACGCTATTGATACTCTCTTGAGTGATTTAAATCCTGTACGCGTGTAAATATAAAGTTCCAATTGCTGACGAATTGCTGTTCCTGGTTTGTCTGCTACAGTTTCAAGAACTCTGTCAATAACCTTGTCCGAAGGAACTGACCGAGCGTGTTGAGGTGTTTTTGCCTTACATACTAAACCAGTTTGTTTGAACTTCTGGGACAAACTCTAAATTGCGCGCTTAGGAGGAGGTCGATGTGTATGTTTTCTTAGGTGCCCATTTTTATAATACGCTTCTCGAATACGAATCTCTACATGACTGCTTGTATAAAAGTACCTCCAATATTAATTCTATTTCGATAGTGACATACATTTTAATGTTTAGAAAATATTTGCCACTGCCACTTAGAAACTAAACTTAAATAAGCTTTAATAATTTTAAGTTCCAAACAGCACAAAAAAAACAAAAACATTGAAAGTGTTTGAAAAAATGTTACCTGCAAGCGCAAAAACTAAATTCCAACATTTTCTCTGATCCACCAAATTGTTGTTTCTTCGTTGATGTCATAAATTCTGTGCAATAGAGGTTGTATTTGCGGTCCAAGCACATTTAGGAGCCAATTCTTTCAAAGCATTCCGTATATGATCTATCAGGTTTGGAACGGATCTATTGGTGCGATATTCTAGGTATCTTTATGTCTTTGGAAAATTAATTGACTTTCAAATTATTAAACTGCTACTACCATATTTGACTGTATCATTCTTTGGATAAAGTGCCGTGTTTGGCTCTCACTAAGCTTCGGATCGGTTGTCAACACCTGAGCAGATGTGTCTCAGATAACTTAAACTAAATAAACAACGCCACATCCATCATGCATCAAATCTTCCAGCAGTCGGGTCCAAGCTCGTAGGAGTTATTCAGTTACTATTCGAAACTCCAACAATTTTAGGCTTCAGACAAGCATTTAAGACTGGTTTCCACATATGTTTATTAATGTGTTGATAACAATTTTGTTCTGCTTAACACAGCCATACATCAAATTTATTCCATCAAACTTCATGAAAATTCATTAAAAAAGAGTAAAGAATAAGAGACATGAGTTTATTAATAAAAATTTACTTAATGCGCAAAACCTGAGTTCTCCAAATGATTCTCGTTTCGAAAACTAAACCAAAAATTACATTTGACGAGTTCACGTACACGCACAAAAATTCCGTCAAACTCACATTAACTAAAACGTTTTGTTTTTTTTTTTGCTCAAACAGTCATAAAAGATCTGATTTTGATGAGTTTGATGGACCATCATCCCGCTTAGGGTGTCGTGAAAATAGGTAATTTGTTAATTGAAAGAGGTATACCCAAGCCCTGGCGCCGATGATTTCTAATGAACATGCGATTCTTTTGCACACAAGTGTATGTTGATTGTTTACTGAACCTGTCGACTTCAATTTGGCCAACTAACGTTTAATAGCCGACTGACAGAGACGACCACGTATACCATACCATTTATGCCTCCTCCAGAGAACCTCAATTTTTATTATATTTAATTTTATTATTTCTTACTTTGAAAAACAATTTTATGTAACGTCCACTGGGTCGTAGCATCAATAGATTTAATGGACTCTGGCTTCGTTGTGGCGATAATTAATGGTTCTTTTACTCCAAAATGGAAATTTAATCGTTGGGTGTTCCAACACTTGTATAACTTTTAACGGCCACAGTTTATGTTTAATCTACATAAGGAGAGTCTTGTATTGACACTTGAAGTGAACGGACGTGTTATTTTTTTTTGTCGCTAAAATTTATTACAAAAAGTTATACAGTAGTAGGTGAACCGTTATAATTGAATACTTCTGTTTTGTGAATTTTTGCCTTTGTTTGGACAAAAACAAACAAAGCAAGTATAATAGAACAACAAACAGTGTATATTTAATAAATGAGCCTAAATAACTCTCCGACTAGAGAGAGAAGGCTCAGTATAAACAACAGAAATGCATATATTGTGTTAAATTCTGAACATAACAATGTACAAACAAACATTGATGATTCATTGTTAAGGAAAAAGTTTTTAAGCGCAACAACATCAGGCATAAGTTTGAGTGCAAGTACAAGTGCACCGCAAGTTAATGAATTTTTATTTAATGATAAAAGTAACAAAATTGCTTCACCAAAGGTAAGCACAGAAATAATTAACAATACGGGTAATATACCGAAACCAGCAACAACCAAAGCAAATAACAAGGTTTTAACAGGTATGGATCGTTATATAACGATTACAAAACGTAAGTCCAGCCCTCGGTCGGCAAAATTCGAGCCAAGCACCCTAAGAACGCCGTGGCAACCCAAAATCGTTTTGCCCTTCTTGATAATGCTGAAACTGCGAACGCAACAGCTGTATCCACAAAAAAATTTAAACCACCTCCATTATACCTAAGAGAAGCTACTACCAACAATCTGGTGAGCACACTGACACAGGTACTTGGTAAAGATAATTTTTACGTTGTATCATTGAAAATGAGTAACGTCTTGGAAACAAAAATCCAGGTAAATAGTGAACCAATTTATAGAAAGCTTGTGAATTTTCTCGATTTAGAGAAGAAAAGCTATTACACATACCAACTAAAAATTGCAAAGGGCTTAATAGTTCTCATCAAGGGCATTGATTGCTCGGTTCCAGTAAAAGATTTGCAAGACGCACTGGAAAAAGAGGGCTATGAGGTGAAATCTATCCATAATATATTGAACAAAAATAAAATTCCTCAACCTATGTTTAGAGTTGAAATTGCATTCAACTCTTCGTAAATGAAAACTAAGGGGGAGCCGCATCCAATTTATGGCTTAAGGTATCTGCTCAGCCGCAGAATTGTAGTGGAGGAGCCTATAAAACGTAAAGGGCCACCACAATGTCAAAACTGCCAAGAATTTGGCCACACAAAGACCTTTTGCAAACTACCATCAGTTTGCGTCAGATGTGGAGATATCCACAAAAGTTTAGATTGCCCCCACGCTAAAAACGACGCCAAAGTTCTCAAATGCAGTAATTGCGGCGGTAACCACACAGCAAACTATCGCGGCTGAGAAGTTTGTTTGCGTCTCAAGCAAAAAACTGTTAAAAAACCTGTTTACAATCAGTATAGCAATACTGCATCTCAGAATCGTCCTCCTACTATGCAACAACAAAATAGTGGTGACACAAACGTAAATTACCAGCAATTGTCTTATGCACAAGCCTTAAAAAAAGGTACGACTGTTCCTGCAAACGTTAGCCGTACAAATGATCATGAGAAAAATTCAACCCATCCCGGTCGATTTGAAAACAACCAAAGTTCCATCGATAAATTGATACAAAGTATGGATAGATTTATGGCAAGCATGGAGAGCATGTTTCAACAAATGTTGCAAAATCAAAGCATGCTAATGCAAATTTTGCTACAAAATAAAAAATGAACCAGCTGCAAATATGTTTCTGGAACGCTAACGGCTTAAGCCAACATAAAAACGAAGTTAAACAATTCCTGCACACACATCAAATAGATGTTTTGCTTGTTTCCGAAACCCATTTTTCTGTCAAAAATTGTTTTCGGATAAATGGGTATTTTACTTATGACACTAAACACCCAAATGGTAGAGCTTGTGGAGGTTCAGCAATCCTCGTTCGCAAAGATGTGGATCATTTCCTTATACCTGAATATAAAACAGAACACATACAGGCTACAACCATCACCATACCTGCCACAAGGGTCGCTATATCAGCAGTGTACTGTCCTCCTAGGCACATCATTAGTAAGGAGCAGTTTACCAATTTTTTTAAACTTTAGGTTCAAAATTCTTAACGGCTGGAGACTTTAACGCTAAGCATACGTTTTGGGGCTCCCGCCTCGTTACTCCTAGGGGTCGACAACTTCTGAATACTGTTTTTTCCAATAACTTGGATGCAATATCCGCAGGACATCCTACATATTGGCCTACAGACTTAAACAAGATTCCCGACGTGATTGATTTTGCGGTAATGGGAAATATAAAACGAGAGCACATTACTCTCATTCCTTCTCTAGACCTGTCTTCGGATCACTCCCCAACCTTCTTAACGTTACACAGCGAGGAACAAAATGTGTATCAATATAATCCTATCTTTCCAAATAAAAGGACTAACTGGCTAAAGTATAAAATGTATGTAAGCGCACACCTGCCATAAAATATCTCATTAAAGACCGAAGGTGAAATTCATTCGGCTGTAAACCATTTCACAGATATACTTTCTAACGCCGTCAGGTCAACAACA
Organism: Phania funesta; assembly: GCA_963932375.1. Lineage (NCBI taxonomy): Eukaryota > Metazoa > Arthropoda > Insecta > Diptera > Tachinidae > Phania > Phania funesta. The sequence continues at coordinate 25,007,357 of OZ010656.1, forward strand.
CTCACTGGCTCTTTATGCGCAAAGAGGCCTACTAATACTCCAAGCCATATTTTAACTCTAATAAGAGAAAAAAGACAGCTAAGGCGCCAATGGCAGGAGTTTCGTTCCCCTGTTTTAAAGACACAACTAAATCAATGCCAGATAAGGTTGCGTATGGCCCTTCAAAAAGAAAAGGAGTTAAATCTGAACAACTTTTTGCAGAACTTAGATGCCACCGAGAAGACGGACTACAGCTTGTGGAAGGCAGTCCGTAAAATGAAACGTCCTACTGTTTATGAAGCTCCTATTCGCCTACAAAATGGAGAGTGGGCGAAAAATTCCAACGACAAAGCGGAAGAGTTTGCCAGTTACCTGGAGAAAGTTTTTGCTCCTAATGAAACAGATTCTTGTTTAACACTAATTGCTGTTCAAGAACATGTTGTTCACCCGATAAAAATTCGCCTAAATGCACTGAGAGCAGTTATCAGCGATCTGAACCCAAGAAAGTCTCCCGGTAGCGACAAAATCACTAACACTATGATTATCAATCTGCCTAATTCAGCCTTGAGCACCTTACTGTTCATTTACAATTCGATGTTAAGAATCGGCTACTTTCCACCATCTTGGAAACAATCGGAAATAGTTATGATCCCCAAGCCTGGCAAAGACATTACGCAGGTTTCATCATATCGTCCCATCAGTTTACTGCCCGTTCTCTCAAAAATATTCGAACGGTTAATTTTGAAATCTTTAGCGTCGCATATCGATTCGAGAAACTTAATTCCCAACCACCAATTTGGTTTTAGAAGAAAACACAGCACTGTTGAACAAGTCCATAGAATTACGAATTTAATTCGCGAAACTTTTGAAAGTAAGCAGTATTGTTCTGCACTATTTATCGACATATCACAAGCGTTCGACAAGGTCTGGCACGAAGGACTAATATACAAAATTTCAACACTACTCCCCGAAAACGTTCACAAACTGCTCAAGAACTATTTGGAAAATAGGTCTTTTGTTGTAAGATCAAAAACCACATATTCATCAATTAAAAGAATCTCAGCTGGTGTCCCGCAAGGAGTATACTCGGCCCCTTTCTATATCTTTCATACACCGCGGATTTGCCTACAAGTCCACACACGTACACTTCCACATTTGCTGATGATACAGCTTTTTTAAGTATCCATAAACAGCCGGATGTGGCATCTCAACAGCTTCAAACGCACATTGCTGATTTGGAGAAATGGCTGAATAAGTGGAAGATAAAAGTCAATGCCACAAAAAGTCTTCACATAACTTTTACGCTGCGGAAAAACAGTTGTCCACCCATTTCTATAAATGGAGTAACCATCCCAGAGCAGAGCCAAGTAAAGTATTTGGGAATACACCTGGATCGGCGTCTGACGTGGGTCTACCATATTGCAGCCAAAATTACACAGCTTAAAATTAAAACCGCCCAGCTTTTCTGGCTCATTGGGCCACATTCTGCACTGAGCTTAGACCTCAAAGTACTAATATACAAAGCTGCCTTAAAACCGATATGGGCTTATGGTATCCAGTTGTGGGGTTCTGCATCCGCATCAAATGTTGAAAAGCTACAAAGAAGGCAGTCAAAGATCCTGAGAATGATTACGGGCGCTCCTTGGTACATACGAAATATTAACATCCACAAGGATCTCAATATTCCTACCATCCGAGAAGAGATAAAAAAATTGTGCATGAGCTACGTTGCAAAAGTTACTAATCATCCCAATCCATATGCGAGGGACTTACTTTTATTTGAGGGCCATCGGCGTCTCAAAAGAGCGCAGACTTTTGATTTGGTATGATAAACTTTCGATCTAAACGCTGAGTCCTGCAGTAGCAGTAACAGCTTAAGTATTTTTTAGGTTAAGATTTTAATACTTATTGTAAATGTCGTTTAGACAGATCCAATAAATAAAAAAAATAAAAAGTTAAAAAAAAAATCTACATAAGAACGTGGGCAGATAAATGATTTTTAATACCAACATAAGAATACCAATCTTTAAAATGCAGAAGAATAAGCATGAATTATTATAATAATATTCCAACAGTCAACTTAGGTGAGCTGATGTACAAAAGATACTCGGAACATCAACTACATCACTATTGTATAACACTACCATGGTGCAAGTGAAATTCAGCATAAGAGGATAAGAAACAGGCAGACTAAGGTACAGCCCAGCTAAATGTAAAGACGTTGAATTTAAAATTGGAGTTAAGAAAGATTTATGAAAATGGATACAAATTAAAAGTTTGGGGTATGTGGAAGATTCGAATAATAAAAGACACCGTTAAAAACTATAATCGTACATGTGAAGACTTCTTGCTAGAATTAACTTATTTTATTATGCAATGAATTAAGAAATAATGTCTTTCAAGGATAATACAAATATAGATATAGGATATTATACAAATTCTAGTATCTGGAATTTTTAAGCCGCTTTTGCATTTCTGGAAGGAAGTTGAGAATAAGACTTGCAAAAAATCATCATTAGTTCTCAATACGAAAGTCAAGAATCTAAATAGAAAGTTATGAAGATCTTCTTTTATGTCCTAGTCTGTAAGAAATCTGAAGACCTCAGTGAAATGTATGATCGAATGACTAGTCTTATAATATACTGAGGCGAGAATGTTGTATAAACAGTGTTCGTGGCCATACATCCATTAATCAAACAATTTCTGCTCACCTACAAACAGCGACGGAGGGAAATTAGCACTCTTTTATAAAAAAATCCCTAATCCACGATGGTATTTTAATACAGACCTACCTGTGAATATGGAGCTCTGTGTGGGTGGACATATTTTTCTCCAATACTCGTGGGAATTCATGTAGAATTCTTTAAAGAACCTCCGGTTTAATTTGCCAAGACAAAAAGCCGGAACAGATGGGCAAGAATACCTCCCAAGACAGGTCAATCTTTAAAGGTACTCCTAAGGCGTTGGATCATGAAAATCCGATAAGAATGTACGATGAAGCCTCGTCAGTGGTGGAGAGGTGTGGGAACTCCAGTGTTTACAGGTCGTTGGAAGAAATCTGAAGAGATCGAGAAGAAAACTTCGGAAGGAATGGACGGACCACTTTTAAAAGATACTCCTGAGGAAGGGGCTGAGACGGTAGCATATATTGTGTGGCTAGCATTAGGTTAAGGGCCACGGGCTGACACTAGTTTATTGTGAATGCCATGAGGGACGTAAGACAAACTCTAGCAATTAAAAGAGATTTTGTAATACAGAAGTATTACAAGAGTAAAGGCACGTTAGCACGGGACTCAATGAAAGTAATATAGTCGTACGTTACAAATCGGTTGTCAGCATTCGAGGAAAGAAGGATGTCGAAAAATCGGAAATTAAGCGGCTTGCTTCGATATGCCCCTTAATTAAATAATAAATATAATACCACCCCCTAAAATCAACGCAGTCATTTTAACGAATCTAAAAAAATCCAGAGCCTTAATGAAATTTATATTAAACAACCGCGTATCGAGCATGATAACTCTTGCGATTCTGGTGACTTTGGGTTTTGAACAAACAAATATTTAAAATTGTATATAAGTATCTCTTAAATAAGTGTTTTTTACACCTGCTGGATGAGAATCCTACGGTGCTGAATCAGCATTACTGTGAGTATGTTCATCTTTATCTCCTTTGAGATCAGAAGCCAGGAGTTTTTCGACTCTCGGAATAATCATGTACCGACAATGTTCAGAAATAACAAATTTCCTCTGGTACGAATCTCCTAATAATTAGACCAACAATTGGGAAGTATTCAGTTTGCTTCTAATTTATTTTAATATTCACTTGCTATGGAACAAGTTATTTTTATCCCAATGCACTTCGCCTTATGGGCTTCCATTCCTTTTTTCTTGTTTTGTGAGACCTTTGATTTGATTTGTCCTGGTGAATGTTGTCGCTGTATAAAATTAGCATGGTTCCTATCGAACGAAGCATAAGTCGTAAACTTTTCAAAAGCAGTTGAGGATCTCTCTGAAAGAAATATAAATTCTTATTGAGTTTTGAGAGAAGGGATACCCGATTTTTCTCCAGCTGGATTCGCATTTGTTTAAAAGCAATCGCCATTTATATGTGTAAAAGACATCAGATAAAACAGTTATTTCTCCACTTCAGTTTCTTGGAGGAAAGACTCAACTCCGATTGTTCTTTAGCTACATGTAGTACTGGCATATTTTTCACTTAATTAGAGCAGGCGCGGATTTATCTTGAGCTGTTCGATGCGGGAGTTTTAACAAAATCGCGCAATTTTTAATTTGTTTTTTCAATAATCAAAAAAAAAAACAATCCGAAGAAACCACACGAATATTTTGAAATCTTTATTTAAAAAAACCACAACATTATTTTCTGTTGTTTGTTTGTCTGATTTGACACTAACCAGGTAGCGACCAATAATTCAATAGACCGGAATGTAGGGTAACAGCCAACAACTTTAATAAAAGAAAACCAAAATCTTTTTACATGTACAATAGATGCTCGCAAACAAAACAGAGGTTCTGTAAGAAATATAAACTCGTACTGACGACATATAATCAAATCCCAACCACCAGAAAACGAGACAAGCCAGAATGTGAAATGCGATGAGATGAGACAAGGGAGTGACGATGATGATGATGCTGCATAAGTTTTTAATGTGAAGCTTAAGCATAAGTGCTTTCGTACTTGTAACACACATTGAGCTGTAGGCAACAACTGAAACATGAGAACACACAAAATTGAATTGACTTAGAAACCAACAAAAACAACACAAACTCGTCTTGAATGTGAAATCCTTCACACAAAAAGAAAAACCCAAGTAAAACATCAATAACACGAGTTAAGAATACAGTTGAATAACATAAAAACAGCAGAAACGAACTGATTAAATATTCATGAAACTCTTTTCAGGATTATTCTGCGAATCTGGGGAAAAGACACAAAGACAGTTAAAAAAATTTAGACGCCAGAGTTGCAAGTATGTCGCCAATTTTAAGATGAATTTAGCAACCGCAATCACATCATAAAAGACACAGACATGTTAAAATGTCAACAATAAAAAATCTGCGTTGTAAAAAGTTCAACAGAAATGTGCAACAAATTGCTGTACAAAGTCAGGGTCTATCATCGTTATATTCTTTTCAATGGCAACTTGTTGGGCACTGTCAAAATACAGCGATCAGAGCGGCATAAGTTGCAATAAGACAATTTTTGTTGTTGCTTATTCATTTTGGATATTGTAGTTGTTTTGGTAGCCGCAAAGGTGGAGAGTTTTAATTTAATCCAGGAAGAAAAACAAACGCACTTGTATATACACACACGCACACGAGATCGTGCGATCTTAACACGAGCCACAAACTATTGTTGTACTATGAAAACGTTTAAATTTAACATGTTGCTTAGGGTGGTCAGCATCAATAGTGAAATAAAAATTTAGGAAAATGGTTTGAAATTTCGTAACTTGGAGCTAGCACGGTGAAATTTAGAAACAAAAGCTCTTAGGCATCTTTTGTTAGATGCCAAACGCCTCTAAAAGCTAGAAACTTTGTAAAATGTTGCACCGCTGGAATTACTTAGTTATAAAAAAACCACAGCAATATCTGCCATGTCACTTTGTACTACTTCGAGAAAAATGAGGATTATTCATTGAGGAGCGTTCAGAGGTCGCTCACTGTTTCATGAGTGTAAACGTATTATTAACAACTAAAATTCCTAAAATAACTCTATTAAAAATGTTATGAGTATAAGGGCACACTAGAATTACCACGGGATACAATTTTCTAGGTAAATTTGCTTTTAATGCAAAATAACACAATTAACAAAATCTGGTCCCCCCAATTCTTCAACTCAAAAGAATAGTAAACTATCAGCTATAGAAGTATTGACGGAAACAAC